>JAGXCT010032775.1:0-71465 GCA_022495035.1 Philopotamus ludificatus
TTTTTTTAGTTAACTTTTTTTAAAATGCTTTTGAATATGATGAATAAATAATAAATGTATGTATATTATAAAATAATTCTAATACTTAAAATATAGTTTCAGCGTTTTTCTTGTACTCGTATTTTCAATCGCATCATTCACTGCGTTTGACAGATTTGCAAATCGTTCTGGAACAAGGAGCTAAGCCTCGAGAATAGATTATACTTTCTCGATTATTTAAATATTTAAAGGACCGATTTTAAATAGTTTTTTTTTTGCTGTACTTAATTTTTTCTTATGCGCTTTAGATTCATGAAAATTTCGTTGCTCATTTCCGTGATAACTATTAACCCTTTGACAGTTTAATAAAAATAATATTTACTACACCTAAAATTGTTGTTTTAATTAATTTTTAATTATTTTTTGCCTATTATTCTGCCCGTCTTCCAGACGTACTTAGCATTATTTGTACCAGAATCCCAGCCCGTGTCTCAGCCGTACTAAACACTTAAACGGTTAATTACATCAACGAAATCCTCTTCTTCCATCCTTCATTCTGAAATCTTCAGTTGAAACAAGGAATTTTACGTCTTTATCTACCGTCAATATTAACCCGTTGATGAGCATGAAGTACATGTACGCCACATGCCCCGACGCCTTATTTTAACTGGCATGCTTTCAATTTTAAATACAATATTGTTACTTATTTTTGTATAAATACTATATAGATTTATCAATTATATGTGAGTGAAAGTTATTTTAATTTTATCATTTATTTTTAGATGAAAAATAAATAGTTAAACATTGCGAAAAAAAGCATTCGTAAAATAAAACGAATTTAAAAAAAACAGAACAGAAATTCCTTTGGCATTTCTTAAAATTATTATGTATTGTAAAGCAAAATAAAGTTTATTTTATATTGCGCTAGTTTATAGTTTGCATGTCCCAAAAATAAGTCGCCTAAGGGGGTCCAAATTCTTCCCAAATATTTCATTAATTAATAATTATATTTTCAACAATAATTATTTATTTAGAAATAATTAATATAGAATCCTGACTTATACATTTGTATATATATTAATATGTATGTATGTATGTACACATTAGTTCGTAACCGCATGGATTATGGTTAAGAGTCGCATTAACTGAAGCTGTACTTGAAGTAACTTCTTAGAACTCTCAGTTTCAATAAATAATTCTCTCCTTACGGCTCATTCATACTCTGTCCAGTCTCACTTCCTCTCTCGCGATACATCATAAAATTGGCACTTCCCCTGGCTCATCTTCCCATAGCAGCGACGTGGTATCGATTAGAGTCGTCCGCCGTCGGCCCATAAAAGAAGAGGTAGCGAATCCATAAATCAACCCTTCATTGCTTGCCCAGCTCTCACCTCCCGATACAAATTGGGGATACGGGCCCGATGAAAAACTTGCTCGATGTTTATTTTGCTTTAATGGGCCGAATGTTTATTTATCGGATTGGTTCCCGTTAAATTACTCCCGTTTGTGTTGCGGCGATCGTAAACATTTTGATCCCTCGGCTTGTACACGAAATTGATCCGATACAATTTGTATCCAATTACTTACGTGTTTTGTTAGCGGCTGAATTTTAAAGCGCCGCCGAGTTAGCGGGCTGCCTAAAAGTTGCCGGGAATAATTTCAGGTTAGGGGCTGAAACTTTTCGGCGGATTGGAGATTATCTTTGCTTTAAGTGGCGTGGCTGTGTCGCAAATATTCGAAAATATCAAACAACAATGAGTGAGTTGTATAGAGTGCAAACATTAAGACGCATCTCGTCCATTGATGCAAGAAAAGCTTCTGATCTAATCTTCAATGGACACAATAACCAACAGACAGTAGGCGAGAGATAAACAAAGAAACAGCCAATACTCTTTTGCTCATTTAAGAGTTTTGGTTGTTACAATGAATGCGAAGTTGGTGAAGATTACTCTCTCTTTCATTTCCTGGCATTATGCCAATCGCTTACTTGCGTTAATAAGCTTTCTTTGATATCTGCATTCGATTTCGGATCTACAATCATATCTAGATTAAAAATATGTCTTTGCAATTTATAAAAATAGGACGCAAATGGGACCTAAAGATAATCTAAGACTGTAAAAAAGATCGTACTTCAAATCGATTCAATTCAATTTATACATCTGATTGAACTTGCAATCCATCTAAATGGCGATAGTAAACAAGATATTAGAAAAAGAATCTTACTGTTAAGCTATGCTCTATCTAAGCCGGATTATCAATTTATATAGGAATTGTTAACTTTATATTCGAAGAAGGATTCTGATATCAAGAAACTCCATAACTTAATTTATAACCAGTGTCATGGCTTGTAGGTAGCATACATATTGTTACGATAATGTAATTTAACTGCGACTTAGCTAAGATAGTATCCTGATATATCAGAAAACTATGAATTCAGGGATTTCTTTATGACATTGCCCAGGAGATATGTTAGAGGAAATTACCTCGGGATGTTCATTAAAATATTTATGTATGTACTTGGCGCTTTGGAATTAATTAATTTAATGCCATTTATCCTTCGTTGAATAAATAATCATAAACAAATAATATAACTTTCAAGCCAACTGAAATAATATTAAAATTAACATGTGTCGTGGTTTGTCACTTAGGGGAATATTAGTGTGAGAGACTTATTCCTCTTGAGTCTTTAACAACTGTGTCATGGCTTGTAGATAACGTACATCATTTTGATAATGTAAGTTAACCGCCACTGAGCTAAGATAGTACTTGGGTAAATTAATTCACCGGTGAAAATCTATGAATTCTGGGAATCTTTGATGATACTGGGAAGGGGGGTAATGTACATGCAAGAGACTCATTTCCTCTGCATCTTTAGAATCTTTATATTGGTGAATGGCGCTTTGGAACCTTTCTACCATTTTTTTTTATTAAAGTGACTACAACATTTGCACTAATACTATTTGTAGTATACAGTCAGTTTTCACGCCAACTTGGACGTAGATCGTAAATTGAATTTCGTAAAAAAATAGAGATAATTCATAATAATAAACAATTGATTGCTGAATGAGGTGGCGCACCTTCGAAGATCTATTGATGTTTGAGTTAATATATAATATATATTTTCTTAATTCTATCACTGATATGCAAAAGATACAGCCATGTTAATTTCATCCTTCTTTAATCTCAATCCAGACTTTGTTTGTGAGTTCGACATCATTTTATAATAGTTGAATTACGACTTTAATGTTATTTTCCAGATTAGGATGTTATAGTTAATAGTAGCAAATTATAAAAATACAATCATTCGTTTTAAGTCGATAACTGTCTGTACTGGGAGATTATTTTGATGTTCCCAAGTGTCAAAGAATGTTTAAGAAACTTCGTTAAAATAGTGGAAGATCTAGTAAAGTAAATGATGCCATACTGATTGTTGAAATCAGAATTAATCCCAGTCTATCTATTGAAAAACTTTCAAACAATCACGATACCCATGAACCAGTGTTATGGCTTGTAGGTAACCGGTGGTGTACGGTGGACTTGATGTTGGGTGTGCGGAATGTGGAAAAAAAATATAAAAAACCATACAGTTTTTTTAAATGAATTTTATTATTATTTATACAATAATTATTCAAGTAATATCAATGGAGAAAAAAAAATACTCATAAAACTAAAACAGTAGGGCACACTTTAAGATAGTTCCATTGAAAAATTTATGTCGCAAAAACGACGAATAGAATTAATGTATAAATAATATTAAATTCATTAAAAAAACTGTATTTTTTTCCACATTCAGCACACCTAACATCAACACCACCGTACGTTTCTGTAGGTAACATGCATTATATTTCGATAATGCAAGTTAACCGCGACTGAGCTAAGTTAATAGTCGGATAGGTGTCCGATGTCCGAATTCAGGGAATTCTTTATGACAATGGCCAGGGAGTATGTAAGAGGAAGAGACCCATTACCCACGCATGTTCTATTATAATATTTATGTAGGTATTTTGGCACGTTGGAATTAATTAATTTATTGGCATCTATCCTTTGTTGAATAAATAATTATAAAACAAATAATATAAATTTCAATCCAAATAATATTAAAATTACCCAGTGTCGTGGTTTGACACTGGGTGCTATATTAGTGTGAGAGACGCATTTCTCTTGCATCTTTAGAATCTTTATCCTTCTCGAATTAAGTTTAAAACATTCGGAGTAGATTATTTTCATCATAATCTATATTTCTTTGCCATCTTTTTATTAAGTCTTTGATAGAAACATATCAAACTAATATACATATAAAAATATACATCAATCTCTAGAGATAATATTCGTAGAAAAAACGAGATCTGGATAATATGAAGGATATTTAAGAACCATCAAATTCGTCCATTGTGGCACAAAAGAATTATTTATATTACTATATTACTAAAAAATTACTATATTATTAAAAATTCTATTATACTTTGTTAAGAATTCAGATATATTTTAGACGTCTATCTTCTTATATAAATTCCTGACAAGAAAAATGATCTAATGACTAATACTTATATAAAAAAAATATATATATACAATAACTAACATAAAATGAGACATAAAAAGATAATGTTTTTCTTTTCGGTAACTCTAATAATAAGTACATTACAATCGATTAAACCAGAGAATTTTCCGGTGCTACGAACGCCGGTAGCCGGGAACGTAGAGAGGAAGAGTAAGATACGAGACGCATGAATTTCTTTATTGTTTTATTAAAATCCCGAGAGAGCGGAAACAAGCGAGATACAATTACGACCGGTCGTAAGGTAGAAAAATTATTGCTGAACATTTTGAAAAGCTTACACATCCCGAGTTCGTTGATCTTTATTGGACGAAATCGTTCGGTCATTGAATGGCTAGACGCTGAAAGTGAATGTTCGTGTCGTACATGTAATGGAGTGTTCCTTGCACAACGTCGGTGTGTCATCGCGAGAAACGAAATGATATTGCACAGCGAATTTCTGCGAATTTTAAACAAAGCGAAACTCAATTAAAACATTTATTTTCATGGAAAAAAGAAAACAATTTCGCAGACGCTCAAACTAAAACACTTAGCGAATCCGTAGCGTATATACGAAACGATTTAAACTTCCCGAAATTCGAGTAGGTTGCGGAACTTATTCCCGCCGAAGATCTGCATAAAATAATTAATTCGCAAAACTAGCGCCTATTTTTCTTTTTATATTTGTATAAACATATTAATTTGACTCTTTATTGACTCATTAGAAAACATTTTAGTATTTGGTTGAGTCATAAATAGCTTCCGATTCAGATAGACAGTTTTAATTGTTTGGATTTACTCGCAGTGAGTCACCCGAGAAGGGGATTTTAGTTTTCTCTAGATAGATAAGTGGCCTTTCAGTCATTCGACAAATATTTAGTATGGTGTTATTCCGAACCCTTAAAATGGAGAATCAAAAAATGCATACATGGGTATTCGAAAGATGAACTAAAGGTAGGTCGTCCTTCTGACTTCGATGTCGACATTTTAAATGCGTCATTGAATAAAAATCCACGTCAAACGACAAGGGAGTTGGCAAAGAGATTCAATACGTCACAATCTAGAGTTTATCGCCTCCTGGAAAATTTGGGTAAAGTCAGCTAGCTAGGTGTATGGGTACCACATAACCTAAGTGACCGAAATAAGGCAGACCGGATGTCTATTGCCACAAGGCTCCTCTCACGGCATAAAATCGAGCCTTTTTTGGTCAGGACAATAATAGGCGATGAAAAATGGATCACCTATGAAAATATTGTCGGCAAAAGACAATGGCTGTGTAAGGATCAAACCCCTACTGGCTCCTTAAGGCAATGTTCATGGGAAGAAAACTTTATTGAGTCTATGGTGGGATCGCCGAGGAATAATCCATCTATTGCCGATACATACGTTCAGCTGCTGCAAAGAGTTCATGGAAAACTACTGGAAAAGCCTCCTAAACTCGTCGATCGGAAAGGCGTTTCCTGTTACACAATTACGCCAGACCATACGCGGCAAAAGTGACTGAAGAAAAAGTTCTGGAGCTCAACTGGTCTGTTTTGATACATCCACCCTACTCTTCAGATCTTTCTCCTACGGACTACCACTTTTTCTGTTCCTTACATATTTGTTTTAATGGAAAAACCTTCATTAATGATGAGCAAGTTAATCAGACCCTCGATACTTTCTTACAGTCCAATCCAACCAAATTCTATAAGGAGGGGATCGATAAGTCGCCAATAAGATGAGAAGAGGTTATATTTAACAGTGGTAAATACATAATTTATTTTATTTTATTTTATTTATTAATTTTCTAGAGAAACTTACAGCATAAATACAATAACAACAAGATAGATACAATAGGCCAATAAAAGTTTCTACAAATACAGAAGAATAATATAAAGATTAAGTTTAGAAAACATGAAAATCAGAAGAAATGAAAGAAGAGAAAATTACAATACATAGATATTTTATTTTAATAAACATTTATTTTCGATGAAAGAAAGACATCGCAAGAGACTTCTTAATATTCGTTTTATTGTCGTAAAATAGGTCTATATCTTCGTTCAAGCCATTGTATAGGTTGCACGCTCTGATGACATATGAATTATGACGATAGAGGACACATAAGGAACATGCAGAAGGGGCCATTTACATCGGGACCGAGTTGGGGCAGTCAAAAAGAACTGCATTAGGATAGCTGGGCAGTCAATATCCCCCTGAAGTATGCGTGAGAGCAAAGTTAAATCAGCTATCACGTCTATGTGGGGAAGGAAATGAAGCTTATGACATAGAGATTCGTAGTTACGATGCTTTCAGTATTTCCGATTTGAATGCAAGATATCTCAAGAATCGCTTTTGAATAGCTTCGATACGGTCAATGTAAAATCGAATACTGAGGGACCAGATCGAGCAGGCATATTCAAGGTGACTTCTTACGTGTGCGCAGTATAGAATTTTTAAAGTTTTCATAGATTGAAAATCTTTAGAGCATCTGATAATGAAACCTAATGCTCTAGATGCTTTGGCAACAACTTTTTCTATAATAATATTGGGTTGTTCGGAAAGTCATTTCGTTTTTTTTCCCAACAGAGGACTTAATTGTATTTTTTCACAGCCAATTTTACACTTAAGCCGCATAATCATTATATATTTCGATAGCTGATATAGCAAGGCTTGCTTGGGAAAAAGCTGGATTGATTCTAGGCAGTAGTTTTTGGTTGGTACCCTTTCAAATATGGATAGTAAAAAGCAGCACGTTTTGGAAGGCCAGTTGAAACACGGAAAAAGTGACTCAAGAAAAAATTCTGGAGCTCAACTGGTCTATTTTGATACATCCATTCTACTCTTCAGATCTTTCTCCTACGGACTACCACCTTTTCTGTTCGTTACAGATTTTTTTTAATGGAAAAACTTTCATTAATGATGAGAAAGTCAATCAGGCCCTCGATACTTTCTCACAGTCCAAACTGACCAAATTTTATGAGGAGGGGATCGATTAGTTGCAAATTAGATGGGAGAAGGTTATATTAAACAATGTTGAATACATAATAGTTATTTTAATATAACACGATGTTGTGGTGTAACCACAAAACCTCATTAAACGAGGACCGAATGTACATCCAAATTTGATTGTGTCTCTGAATCACGAAAATTCCATCTCTTTTATTATTTTACAAAGCTCCAAAAGGCGCTTCGACCGATATCAATAAATTCTTCTCATTACTTCGCCTTTATCCCATCTTATTCGATCAATTAATTTTCTCATTACTGTTCCTATTACGCACACTTCCACTAATCTCGATTCAATGAACGTTTCGGATGGGGGTATTAAAATAGAAACGTATTTTATATATTTTTCAGTGTAATAAGGAAAATTCCGGAAAATTGGTTATAAAACAGACATATTTCATTGTAACAAAGCGTAGCGAATTGTACGGATACGTACAAAAGAGTTGACAGATTCGCTAACAAGGTACATTACGTAGAGCAGGCGTTGTCAAACTTTTGCGTAGGCAATCGAGTATTCGCGCAGCTCTTCTCATTAAAATCGGGAACGGATTGATGTTGATGACTGCATCCGACCAATCAAAATCGAGCCGAGATCAGCACTCGACGCATCCGGGTCGGACCGATCCAATCAGACGAGGGCGTGGACAGTCACGTACCCCTCCCCCCATTGCATACAATCGTGGTGTGGAAGTAACCGAGAGACGTCTCAAGCGGCGGAGTCTATCGTCGGTCCTCTCCCGGGTATTCCTCGGTTAGCAGTGGCAACATATGTTATGTACAGAGACGAGTGGCTCGGCGGCCATTACCGTGCTGGTTCTCGGCAGGTGGATATAAATTGATAGTAAAACGTCTGCGGATCGCAGGCACCCAGACGTCTAGACTGCAGACTGACAAAGAGCCACCGTGCGCATATATAAACCGTTCTGCACGCCACTGTGTACTCCTGAGGACTTATGCAATATTACGTGGCGGATAATCCCCCTGCAGACTTTACACGCGAATATTAAATATGCACTAAAATGTTCAATGTCTGAGTCCAGTACATCTAGTAGATTTGACCCAAAAATCTGTGGACACTACATAATAATTTATAGCAATGTTACGAATAATATTTCCACACGACGAATCTTATTTAAACACGATTAATTTTCACAGCGTTATTTTATGAATTTATTTCACATTAAGAGCGGAAAATTTAAGTAACCGTTTGTAGCATAATTTTTCGAGATAATCCGGAAATATATATATCTTATTTGGGTAAACTCGTGATATATATAATAAAAAAAAATATAATTATCCTTGCTTTGCAATGGGATTATTTTATTTAATCGACATCAGTAATTTCTGAATTTAAATGTGGAATTCACTATTGATAGAATGAAATATCTTGCACAGAAATATTAAGGGCTTTAAAATGATCCCTGAAGATATTGATGAAATCCTATTTGACCAGAAGCTATTATTAAAAAGGAAAACCAAATTTGGTTCGGAAAACAAGTGGAAAAACTACCATTGAAATATTATAATCAGAGCTCCGAATCGTTATTGTTTTTTATTTCAGTCTCCTTTCCGGTTAATGTAAAAAAATGTCGGTTCGATTTCGGATTCTATTTTATTTCAACATGTATTGAACCGAAATAATCCGTTTTCGTTTAGACAAAAATAACGTTTTTTCTGGTTTAAAGCCTTATTTATACTAATGGGTAGCTAAATATTCCTCGGAAAACGAAAATTTTTTACCCAAATTAAAACAATGCTATAACTATTCTAACAAGAACCCTATAGATACTGGTTCCAAAATATAATGGATTATTAATAACATAAAAAAACTGAAATACGTAACTGATAGTAAAAGCATCGGTCTATCACGACGGCTCAAACACAGCCCCGTCGTTCAAAGGGTAAATAGCACATAAATAAATAAAAAGTAAGTAAATAAATTTATAATGGTAAATAGACCTCAAGCATTTCAAGTCAAGATATTGATGATTTCTTCATTAATATCTTAACTTATTTTTAAATGGATTATTCTAAGAATAAAAATATTTATTCACAATATGCTTCATACTTTCGTCGATATTTTGGATTTTTTAACTAATCAATATGACACGTAAGTTCTCGCAGCACGTGTCATCACTAGTATGTTTCACTTGCACTTAGCACATCGTACCGGATGCTAGCGAGAAAAAACATCGCGGCAAGAAAACTCAAGAAAAATTAAAAACTACCCAAATATACCCCACCGGCACGACACAGCTAGTATAAAAAAAATGGTATTATATGTATTCGTCAAACCTGTTTTTTGTGTGGTAAATTTTATGCTCAAGAACGTATTTAATAAAACGCATAAAAGAAATATTCCAAAATTTCTCTACTCTTCTTCTTTAGTCGGTACCCTCATGTCTGAGGATCGTGTCCATTATTGTTCCGAATCTTCTTGATATTGTCTCTACAGGATTATCTGCATTCTGTATCCCGCATCCCAGCTACTACGGCGGAGCCTGTGGCGGTCTTCACTTGGTCGCTCCAGCAGGTGGGCGCATTTCTTCTGGCGAGATGCCCAAAGTATTAAAGAATCCTCTTAAGACACATTGTAAAAAGTCGGTTCTCTTTATCGTTCCCCATTTCTTTTAGAACAGACACGTTTGTGCGGGAGGGTAAAATCTGATACCTACAGGGTAGAAGATACACGTCCAATGCCAGTTATGGCCAAGAGAGGAAAACACTTTACAGAAAACCGCATACCAAGACGGGAAAGGGGAGCCCTCACGTCACGTGTGAGACCTAGGTTCCTTTGGCCTCAACTGCCATGCTAGAGTTTGGTAAGGCCCATGCCCTCAGTGAGTGAAAGCCTTGTGGCTGGCAAATAATGATGATGATGATGAAACAGAGGCGCGCAGTCCATATGGTCAGATTGTGCGGCGCACACAGGCGCCGGAAAATTAAGCGCACCAAATAAACATAAAATAAAATAATAATATATTATTATGAATTATATAATATATTATATATGAATTACGATGCTTAGCATCGACAATAAATAATATATAAGTGATTGCCTGTAGTTCGTCTTTTCAAAATAAGCCTTTGTTAAAATGTGTCGTGGTGATTAAAATACTCCAAAAATACTTTGTATTCATTTTTTGTGGCCCTCAAAGCAGTTTCTAGAGCTTTTTCTAATCTTTAAAGTATTTTTGGAATGCAATTTTTGCTATGGAGTTTAGCTTCTTCCCCGATTCTGTCTCTACCTCCTCGGAAAAACGTCATCTTTTCATCTTTGGGAATAGAAAGAAGGCGCAGAATGACAAGTTCAGGTAATACCGAAGTTAAGGCATCACAACGGTAATGTGAGATTTATTGAGAATTATTGAGAGTCTTATAAAGTTCACACGCTCAGCGAGTGATTGTCTTGTGGCTGGCAAATGATGATGATAATGATGATGATAATTAATTATATTATAGATATTTAACAAAAATAATTCATTAATTGAAATAATTTCTAATTAATTCTTTCATGAATTTAATAAAAAATAAATTGTTATCGATTCGTATTCGTAGGTCAGGCATTCATAATTTGTTCAAGGAAAAAGAAAAGTGTATGTTCCCTCTCCTATATTTTCTTACGTGTATCATTAATTTGACGGAATAATTACAACACCATTAATTAAAATGATTACGCACCGCCTAATAAATATTTAATCACATTTTCGAAGGACTTATCAAGGTTTTGTAGTTCACGGCCACAGTAGCCGCAAATTATCCCCAACAGAGAGTGGCAGTGATACAAATTGGTCTCATTATAATTTACATTGATTTCAGCAGTGGATGGCACTAGATTGAATTTCGTCGAGATGTTAATTAAATTACACAATCACGCTGTAGAGGGCGGCGGCGCTCGCAGCGCGCCAAGAAGTTGGCCGGGGCGCCCCGTGTACAGGGTGTTGTTTTATTTATTCGCCTATTACGAATTCTATTTGCTAACTTATGTACAAAGGTGGATGGGGACGCTGAAAATTTACATGGGACACATGAAGGCTTTTAGACGCCGACGACGCTTTCACAGAAATTTTGGTATGGCCAACCGGCGTCGGCGAGACGTGCCTCTGCGGTTAAGTGGCGTCGGATGCAGCACGTGGCATCTGGCATAATGTCCCTAAAGGTTCAATCGTCTATTTCTATGCATTTCCCGTATAATTTATTTAAAACGAAATAGAAATAATCTGACAAAACAATCACTTAAAGAAAACTCATCCCTTGATTTACACGGTTGACATGTAAACCGAAACATAAAACGTAAATGAAAATGGAAGATAGAACATGCGTAAATATAAAAAAATAATATAAAACTAGTTAACTTTCCTATAACGCTTAAATGGACCAAGCTATATAAACTCTCCCTATAGAAGACTAGACATTAACTGAAAATTAATAAAATAGCATTCTGTGGAAAACGGGGATTTAGAAGGAAGCACCATTAGAGGGACTCTCCATCCCTCTAACTATTGTATCCAGCAGCATGTACTTTTAAAACAAATGTTAATACTGACCAAATTTGTTTATCTAGTTATTGGCTAATTGAAGAACATTTTAAAACAATTATAAAGTAAGTTTTAACTTTAAGGTTTAAGACTCAACGTGTATATATAAACCAGCGTCACGGCATTCATATTATTACGATAATGTAAGTTAACTGCGACTGAGCTAAATTAGTACTCGTTAATCCTCCGACGAAAACTATGAGTTTAGGGAATTACTTATTACACTGGCCAGGGCGAATGTAAGTGTAGGTGACTCATCACCTCTGATGATGATAAAAATATTTATGCAAGTAGTTGATGATAAATCATAAAATTATGAGTACTCATAAGTAATGTCGTTTTTTTTCAATAAAATTCAAAACAATCTTCAAGTCATCCACGCCCTTCTTGTAAAACTCTGCGGGTTTTGACTGAAAATAGTCTGAAAGGGCTGTATTCACTTCTTCTAAGGAATTGAAATTTTGAACTCTTAGAAAATGTTCCATAGAACGAAATAAGTGAAAATTAGATTGTGAGAGATCCGGCGAGTATGGATGATGCAACAGGGTGTCCCATTCATGATCCTGAGTTTTTTCACACGTCAAACACCTTCTTTCTGAATCTTCCCCAACTTCTTTAGAATCCTCTGAGTACTGGACCAGGATGTACCAACCTTTTCCGATCATTTTTCAATGGTCAGCATCGGGTCGTTTTCAATTGCAGAATTTATGGCTACTTCATTCGCCTGGATGGGTCGTCCATTTCGAGGCTCGTTTTCCAAACACAAATCACCGGATTTAATTTTTTTAAACCATCTTTGGCATTTCCTGACATCCAATATGTCACCGTAACTCTCGCAAATATCCTTCGTAGCCTCTGTCGCTTTCTTTTTCAAATGATATTGAAAAAGTACACAGCTCCACAGATGTAGTTCCGGCACGTCTCTTCCATTGTCGTCAGAGGGATAAAGAAACCGGTTTTTTTTCTGAAGGTCACAAAAGCGGGTAGCCGATACACGAAAAACTTATAACACGCCCTTGCTGCCTAAAAGACTGAAGGAGACTATTTTAAAGATGGCGCATCGAAAAAACGACATTACTTATGGATACCCCTAATAGGTTATACGCACCTACATGCATTGAGACTAATTTTTATTAAGGATTTCTTACAGGTGCGTGGGTCGTTAGACTCAACTTTACCCCTTGGCCAGTATAAAAAGTTATTTCTTGAATTTTCTGAAAAGATTGGCCTATCTGAATACTTTCTGAGTTCAAACACATGCATAGATGTTAATTACAAGCCATAACAAGTTTTTGGTTCAATGTTCAGCAGTTTTAATTAATTTGAATTCATCATAAATCAGTGTCGGGTAAAATATTTGGGGGTGCTAGGGAAGATTAAACATTAAAAAAAGCATATTTGAAGTATGGACGGCGCGGGACTGCTCCGAGTTGCAGCGTAACACAGCGTGTAGTGACGAAATCCCCCAACCTGTTATAAATGCATAAACAAATAATTCTATATGTTCTATAAATTCTTCTAATTTATTATTCCTTATCAGCGCTCAATAATCACGTTTCTGTAAAATATAATTTAAATGTATTTAGCAAATTAAAATGTTCTTTAAATATTCTTTAAGTGTTGGAGCTGTCATCCAGACTTTTGCTCAATCAATTAATTGGGAGATTACTCATAATTATACCTCTCATTCATTTAATTATCACGATTCTGATGCAATCTTATTACAAAATAATAATAAATTTTATTTAAAATATTAAAATGGTATTTTTTTTTAAATTTGTATTCCAAAATATTTAATCCTTTTTTTTGTTCATAATAATTGAATAGCCATTTACGTATAATGCGATAGCGTTTGGTGTTTCTGGCATATCTCCATGCATTAAAAAATGATACATTGATATTCGCTACGGAAAATCGAGAAACAATAAACTTCCCAAAGTAACTATAGTTTGGGCAATGGTCCGGAAAAGTTTTTGACAAATAGTGATTTAAGGACAACTTTGGCTGCCGGCTGCGTTTCGGCGAAAATCTTCACGGATAAGTTTTAAACATATTTTAAATATTCATGCATTTCAACGGCCCTCCCTATAATTTATGTACGCGCAAAGAATTGCCATCGACAGTGTCTCATAATAACGTGAGCCGGCGAATTTGCGGTTGAGCACGTTTGGCAAATTAAAAAAAAAATCAATACAAACAAGGTAAGCGCGAAATTCTCTTTTGTGAGACGCTCGTCAGACGCCGGCTTCAGCTGCAACATTTTCAGCGGAATAGATTCCTACGCGCGTCTACATCCATCCAGTGGGAGTTGTAATTATCGAGAACGTTCCAGTAATGGTTGCGCCCTGGAAAAACCATTAATAAAGAAAGGAAAGGCTTAGTCATTTGACTTTTCGCTTTCGGGCCCTGTTGAGCGTAAAGAAAATTTACTTAATTAATAACAGTTGTATGGCTAATTATTCAGCTGCCGTAGAGCTCGATTCGTTTACATCGCACATTCAGGCGCCTCCCTCTCCCGGGCGAGCTGGATGGCCGGGAGCGAGGGCAGGGGGAGAAATAGAGCGACCCTAGGGACCCCCGGGTGGCGGGGGTTGTTTCGGGGGGTGCCGTAGAAAGGGAGAGGATAGTATCGAGAGTATGAATAGGGTACAAAGGAAAGGTTTCGCTCCCCTATCGCGTCTGCAGGTACCCCCAGCTGCTGCGTCTGGTTTTGCTGCATTGCTTACACTGGGGCCGCAGCTTCTCTAGCTGCCGGCATAATATAAAATAAATAATCACCCAATGAAAAACAGGCTTTGCGATCCCCGAAACGGCCTAGCTCAGAGTGCTTGAGCTGAAAATTTATGCGCAAAATCGGGGGATCTCAATGGAAGAGGTCGTAAATTTTAGCGATGGGTTAATTCGTGCCGTTTAACGAATGGCTTGATCAGCGTTTTGCGAGTTTATTGATCCAGTCGCCACAATTGGCCGACAAAGAAACAATGTCGTCGCTGAGAAAAACGCACACATAGTGCGGGCTAATTTATTTTTATGTTGCGCAGGTTCAAGTTTGGCAATAAAACCCGCGAAAGGCATTTGCGCGCGAAAGTTGGGGGAGCTTTGTCAGCAGTGTGGATGTGATTTCCACTCAAATTCGTGAGGCAACAGGCGTACGCTTAAATACAAAATCAATACTCACTACACATACTTTTTGCAGAGATTATAATTATACTATGCTTGATTATGATATGCCATGCAGGAGGAACAAAACAGATGAGGGGAGTGTAAAAACATCGATATTTTTCTTAAATAAATCGATAAAAAATCAGTGGTTTCGCATTTGGGATGTATGTATATAAGTAGTAGAAGTAAAAGAAGTAAATAAGAAAAATTGGATTAGCTTTAATACATACTTTTACAATAGCTCTTTCGAAAAATGTACATCAAAAGAATGTACTATGGCCCATAGCACATTCTGCACTTTCAAGTGTGGAATTTGATCTTTTAACTGAGTGATGAAAAGTTTTATTTCTTTATTTTTTTTATAAAGAAAATGCGTGATTGACATTACAGAATAACCCAGGTCGCCAATCACGCATAAAAACATAATAATAAAATGAAAAAAACAACGTATATTACAATAAAGAGAAGAAAATAATTATCAAATCTTATATAATATATCAACAAAACGGCTATATTTGACATTGAATATATTTACATATTCGGCCAAGTGGTTGAGCAGAGTAATAGCTCTGGTTAGCGGAGAGTTTCTGAGAGCACCTGTCTTCGCATTTGGCGGAAGAAAAGCACACGCGATCGAGCTCGATGGTGGTGAGGTGGCACCCATTAGGGCAACTCGCACAGAACAAAGGGGTTATGTACTGCGTCAACCAACAGCTTAAAGAAGTGCTTTGCCAAGTAAATCGACGTTCTTTTCTCGAGAGGTACATACCCCAGGCAGCCCTGTACCCATGCGCTGGGGTATATAAACTTGGGTAGAATCCAAACTCCCTCATGTAGAGATATTGAAGAGCTTCTTCTGTATCTTCTTTTAATCTGAGAATTCAGCGAGAGGCGTCATAAAGGCGCCCGCTATAATGGAACCTGATTCAACCAATCTCCGAACCAATGCATCGTATAGCACTCGTATGACTAAGGTGCTACGTATGTGATGAGAATTTCTCAAGACGAAGCCCAACATTCTTGACGATCTCATACACACGTCCGATACATCTAAACTAAATTTTAACTTAGAATCAAACAAAATACCAAGATCTTCAACAGATGATTGCTTAGGAAGAATTACGTTCTCAAGTCTGTAAATAAAGATGATGGGCTTCTTTGATCTAGAAAATGTCATTGTTTGACATTTTCCAATACTTAATAAAAGACGATTTAATATTGACCAATCGTGCTAAGAATCAATGTTCAGCTGAAACGAAAGGGCATCTTCCACTGAAGTAATAGATCGAAATATTTTTAAATCGTCTGCAAAAAGTGAAAACTTACATTGAAGGACCCGATGAATATCATTTATAAATAAGATAAATAATAGAGGTCCTAAATTTGATCCCTGCGGAATACTGGAAGATATATTATAAGCATACGACGTTTGGGAGTCGTATGACATATATTGTTTCCTCTCTGTAAGGTAACTCAAGAAGAAACGTACGAGATTATCCGAAAACCAAAAACTATCTAGTTCCCAAATGAGTCTAGCATGATTGACTTTATCAAACGCTTTTTCAAAGTCGTTATGGATAACCTCGACTTGGACCAAGAAGGCCCGTTTAATATCACTTTAAACGAATTGTTGCTATTTACTAAGCTAGAAAATAATTTATTTATGTCTAGTAGTTTCCAAGTTTGATCATCGATATGGCTAGTAACATTAACTAAAAATTTCCAATTCAAATAGCCAGCTGTGTTCAAATAATAAGATTTTTCCTCAGATTTTTCATTTTCTTGTTCTAAAAAAATGAATTGAACCTCTAGAACAGTGGTTCTTAACCTGGGTTCGATCGAACCCCAGGGGTTCGGTGAGTCAGTCTCGGCGTAGGGCGGAGGTCAAAACACACACCCGACTTATTGTACAATATTATGAAAAATGACATGACGTATGATATAAGGGTTCGGTGAGCGCGCATATGAAACTGGTGGGGTTCAGTACCTCTAACAAGGTTAAGAATCACTGCTCTAGAATCTAGAAGCTAGCGCCCATCGCAATGAAGGACAAGTTCGCCATATTCCAAATCTAACAACTCCTTATATTCATCTGTTTAATGCTCCTTCCCTAATTTTATTTACAGAACGATTTAAAAAAAAATAAACAAATTGTACTGCCATTTACTTTGCCCAGCATTGACTGCGCTGTCAGTGCACACACTGATGTCCGTCAGTACACAGATGGATGATATTTTCTAGGTATGATTTGACTATTTCAAATATGTATAATCCTCTTATTTTACAATGACTGCAGACTGGCAAGATGCGCCACTTGTAAACCGACCTATAGATCTAGTTTTCTGTCTGACAAGCTTCCGTGAATATGATTGTAGTCGCCATATCGTCGATTCCTTAACTTTAAGTATTATTTTTTATTATTTCAACCCATGGCTTAGCAGTGTAATGCATTGCATCTAAAACAAACACCTTGAAGTTCAATGTTTGTCGTTCACTAGTGTAGTTTGGAGGCAAAAGATTTTTTTTAATATTTCATACGTGAATTGACTTAAATAAAAACGTAAAATCGGTCATCTCGAAATTATACGTCTTTAATTTAGTATATTTTTAAGATAATAAAGGATTCGAAAATTGCTCGGTTGACGAATCAGTTTTTAATAGCAACGTCAAAGTAAAGAAATTACTAAAAAAGTAGTACCTAAAAAAAATCATAATAGCTGAGTATTTCTAAATATTAAGCCAAATTTCTACATATTCGATGTATAAAACTCTCGACTATCTTAGTTTTTGCCTATTGTTAAAATATGATGAATAATATATGGTGCTTTTTGCGTTTGGCTCGGGCGCAATTGTCGCTGTTCACGAATTCCGAAGCGGAGTTGTCGGCGTATATTTATTCTGCGCTTAAATGTTACGAAACATCCAGTTTCCTCGATATTCACCAGCAAATACGTTTTTCTCTTTTAAAAGCAATTAATGTTATTTTAATTTTATCAAAATGGTATTTTAATAACCACTGCAACGGTAGGCGGACATTTTGTCGGTTTAATTTAAAATACAGCAAAAAACGCTCGTCCGCAATAAAACGTTAAGCTTTCATCTCTTTGTTATTTGCATTCGTATATAACTAATTTAATATCAGATACTCAAATATTCAGCAATTAATTATTTATTTGATATTATCTTAATTATCATTAATGTGATCTCATATAAAATTGCACGATTCTATTATTTAATGAATTAATGCATTTTCGCCATTTTTTAATTGAGTTATATAACAATATGCAAAGGAGTATATCTCCGATTTTTAATGTGGCACTGCAAAAAACAGAGACACAGACAATAGAGTTATTAAGGGTAACAAAGTGAAATTAGAAAAGTCGCACAATGGAGCTTTTCGACGGCGGCTTTCCAATTTCCTGGGGCAACTGGTGAATGGTTGCACCCCCCCTGTTGCAGCCGAGGGGGCGGCTGGGGCTACGCCTCCCGATCGATATGTCTGTCTACAGTCTGCCCCCCAAATAACAGTAATCGCGTTTGAAGCGGACCGGCATTAAACACTCTGCGGAAGACCTTTTAAGGATTTTCACCGGGGGATCGCGCGACAACAAAGGACGCCATATTAATTGTGTTTACGCGAATCGCGTCCTTATGAATGGAGGCAGACACCCGTGAGCTAAAGGGCATAGGCCTTTGGTGACAAATATCCCAGTCAAAACATTGCAAACTGTGCGAAAATGTGGAAAACCCCGGAAAAGTTTCGCCATAAATATAAAATGATAACTTACGATTTCATTCAAAAGCATTGTCTATTCATGTAATATATACAAATAGTATTATTCAATAAATAACGTATTTAACTATACATGTTTATAGTGAAACTAATTGATTAGGTACGACTTGATCTATTTGTAGGAATAATTAAATAAATTCTACGAAATATTTAATCGATGTTAACCAAACCTTCGTTTCCATAACAAATATTTATTTTTTCATCATATAAAGTCCTTCCAAAATTCAATTATCAGTATGTATCTCCTTAATATTGGAAAATCGACGCCCTTTCATCTTTATTTTAATTTTTGGAGAAAGAAAGATGTCACAAGGACCTGTTTCTAGTTGAAAATTCTTTTTATTTCTCTCACAATTAAAAAATCTTCGAGCACTTCTACACATCTGAAACATTTTCGATAGCTAAAAATAAAGTAAGCATTTAATATGGCTACCAATGTCAAAATACGTTAGTGCAAAATAATGTGAGAATTAGATATCTCATGAAATTTAAAAAAATTGCATATTTTTTTAAAATAACCAGTCCGTAAAAAAATATTTATCTATCCATAAAAATAGAAAATTATGGTTGATAGTAAAATTCTGTTTTCGGACATAGGCGATCTACTTGTTTTTGTTTTTTATCTATGTTTTTAACGGTTTTTGGTGAGCTGGAACAGTTCCGAAGCTCCTAATCCGATCTAGTTATGAATGTTGAAGATCCACGACAGCTTCTTTCTTCCGAATCACCGTTTTCCTAACACTTCTTCCTTCACGAAGATCTGCAGTAAGGTATCGCCTTCTGCAGATCATCGTGAAGGATTTGATCGAGTGAAGATATATCTAACATTGCTCGCTTCATCGCCTTCTTAGTATATTTAAACTTGTGGACTAGTCCCAATGTAAGTGCCCAGGCTTTGGCGCTTAAGTCAATACTTCTTATGAGAGATGAAAGATCAATTCTTCTTCTTGCCGATCTACATATTTCTTCATATAATGTCTTCATTTGGCGAGCTGGAACAATCCGGTCCAATTGCGAATATTGCTGAGCCATGACTTCTACTTTTCTCTCCATGATGGGCTGCAGAAGGTGATACTTTGGTCCACGAATTATGTGTCCAAAGTACTCAATTTTAAATAAACTAAAAAAATATTTTCCTTCAGGAAGAATACGAAAATATTATATTTATACAAAATTGAGGTATTAAATTTCGTGGTTATGTATTATTTTGATATAATGAGTATCATGTTCAAATATTGATCAAAAAAATATACTATAGAAAAAAATCTAGTAGGAAAAGCTATTTTCAGCTTCTTGTTTGTTGATTTTTCATCGCTACAATTAGATATTTTATTATTATTTATACTTTATAAGATATTTTAAGTCATTTTTAGGATCTTAGGCGTAAAAATTGTGATAGCGCTGATAACTATACATTTACTCTAAGCTACGATGAGTTTAAAGGCCGTTCTAAACTACACAACATCAAAATAATGGATAAAGCTCCTAGTTCAGACACGGAGGGTGCAAGGTTATATTGGAAAAAAACCCAGATCGGTCTAAAATCTTTGGCGGGGTCTCTAAAGATAAGCTAAGATATAAAAAAACACTTTTATTTTGTGGAAATGATACTGGAGATTGCAAAATCAAACCACTTCTAATATACCACAGCGAAACCCCAAGAGCCCTAAAGAATGGTTCTTAAACATCATTACCTGTCATTTGGAAATCTAACTCAGGACATTTATGAGGACTGGTTTTTTCATCATTTTTTCCTAGAGGTAAAAAAATATTGCTATGAAAATAATCTACCATTTAAGATTATGGTATTAATTAACAATGAACCGGAACATCCGTCTTGTGATAATGTAAATATAAAAATAATAATTCTTCCTCCAAATTCAACCAATTAATACATACATTTAAAAAATATTACCTACGAAATACATTCAGGAAAGCAATGAGTACTGTTGATGGACAGTACGGAAAATGGTTAACCAAATTTTGGAAAGAGTACAATATTTATAAAGCTCTTCAAAATATTGGTGATGCCTGGAGTGAAGTTGCAATGTCAACCATGAGTAACGTATGGAATAAACTCATCCTCCGATAGGTTGAGGAGAGTAGTACACCAACTGAAGAAGTTGACATAGTCATTTAAGATCTTGTTGAAATGAAAAAAGAACTAAATTTAAATCTAAAGGAAGAGGATTTCGTTTGATTAACAGTCATTCATCAAAAATGAGCGACGATGTATTTATGGAACTTGAGGACATGCGAAAAACCATTTTTTTGAGGAGGAATTAAGTGAACAACCCAAGTAATTTAAAAATTGCGAAGATGGATAGATATTTAAACATGATCCGGGATGGATTAGCTGGTCTTGAAGTTATAAACTCTGATCCTGAACGATCTGCGAAGGTTACAAAAGCAGTTAATAATGATATTGCATGCTACACTTTAATTTATGAACAAAAGAAAAGGGCTAAAAGTCAATTAACACTGGACCGATACTTGATGAGGCTCCTATCCTTTGAAATTAAAACATATTTCTACACGAAAACCTTCGGAACCAATTAACCGCGTAAATCGAGGACTTAATGTATATCAAAAATTTGAATAATAACCAAAAGAGTAATATTAAGCATATTATTTAAAGTAGAATTAGCTAATTCTATTCATATATATGAAAATAATAATAGTTAGTAATAATTTTAAATTATTTTATGACTGTGTGTGTGTACACGAGTGAAATTATAATGTTTACAGCATGTCGTTAGCAATAGTAATTTAGGTTGGGAAACGATTTTACCTTTACGACCCTTGTTAAACTAGAAGTAACCACAATATTGTATTAGCGAAATGATAAAACAACAAATCCGCATAATTGCCATAGTTTTCGATCAAACAAAATATTTGACGGAGTAATTTTTCGATCGAATTTCGAAACGGCGTCGAAAGACTAAGCGCCGAAAATTGAATGTTTGAAATTTTCTCGATGTCAAATAAAGGTTATATTTTTTGATTGAAGGGTGCATACGGTGGGGAAAAGGCGGAGGTAGACGAGGGTAGACAGAGGGAAGAAGATGGGGTAGGACTCGGCGTAGGGGAGCGTTGAAATTCCTCGTCTGCAACAAACATTAAATTTTGCACGTTGCACGAGCCGAGCGTCCAATACATAACTGTCTCTAAGCGCAATATAATTTATGAACACACCGGATGAAATACTCGGGGAATTTTTCATTGCGAAAACTGTCTGATGAATTTAAACAAAATATTCGAATCAAAAACAAATCAATTTTCGATATATTTAGTCGGCGGTGGCTCATTTCTTCAGGAATCGGTTTTCAGTCACGCAAACCAATCGTCTATATACAATTAGATTACGAATTTGCAGTAGTAAAAATCGTACAAAATTTTTACATTAGGAAAGCTTGTTATTTCCTGTGTATATTTCAAACGTAATTATATGTTTCTTATCGCTGCTAATATTCCATTTTCAGAATCAATAAAAGATGTAATGTACACAGCTCGGACTGTAATGAGAATGCCGAGCGAGGGGAGACTGGGCGTCGTTTCATCAAAACTTATTTAAATGCGGCATCAATTTGATCCATGTCCTGCTGCAAATGGACCTGGACTCCCCCTTTGCCTAAAACTTTAGCTGTCTCTCTACATTTAAGCTGTCGTAAGCTCCTTACCCATACCGAGCGACTTTGTCTCCGGCAACACTCGTTAGTTGTTTAATAAATATCTCCAAAGTCTTTCTACGTAACTCCGCCGTCTACATTCTCGCATAATATTGTTTAGCATCAATTTTAGTTTAAGAAACTTAAAGAGGAGGGGCAGGTATGCACGGCCGTGTAATTGAAATTTCATCGGAATAGCTGGCAACTTGCAAATTTGTGGGACCAACGTTAAATATTGGGTCAGAATATTTAGTTTCGGGATATCGGCAGGTTGGTTATTTCTTATTTGTGTGTATTTCTGTATCACAAAATTTGCATAACAAATAAACATTGATTGCTTTTCCTTTCGAAGTTTGTCTTTCGGCAAACTCGCAGAGACGTTTACCCAGAGCACGAATACTGAATATTCATCAACACGGAATCGTTATTATTGCCGCTTTTTTCAAATTTTATTCTCGTACTTGAATATTGAGTGATGGACATGACGTCGTATACATTATTCCGGCGCAGAACCTCTGTAATAATAATTATTTCAGCTTTTTGCCCGAGAGCCGTGCAGTCTGGTCCCGCTCGGCAAATGCAATTAACTCAACTAATTTAACTTTTAAGTCACCGCCGTATTTTTCAATTTGCATCGAAGCGAAGGCTTTGACTTCTCCTCAAAGTGGAGCAGACGGAAATTCCTTGTTTTTTTTTTCATACACTGTGTATAAAAATATCGTATAATTAATTGTAAAATAATGATTTATAAGAGGAAATAGATTAATTCATTGTCATAGGACATATTGATTGTAATAAATTCGTATGGTTTTTAATAAATCTTAATTTAATTGTGCTTTAAAGCAACGAGAATAGATCCTTATATAGTATGACGTCGAGAGTGGATGTTGCAGACGCTTTTATTAATTAACAAATAACTTTATTCTCTCGACGACATGCTTCTACTGAATCTCGAATTAATTTAATCTCATTACTCTAAGAGGATCACAAATATAAGGTAAACTGAAAAGTAATGATAATTTTTTGTTGTAACCTTTCTATCAGGGATGTGGAGTGGTTAAAAAAAACACGACTCCGACTCTGACTCAAATAAGTTCAATTTTATCAGGTTGTTTTCCTACCTTTGCATATAGCCATTTTTTTCATGTTATAGGCATACAAGTAAAACAAGATCAAACTTTATTAGTATTTATTTAGTCTGCATTCGTAGAAGCACTTAAATCAGAATTGAGGATTTTAAGAGCGGAAAATAACCGCTCTACGGATACTTGGGTTGGCGGCAATGCTCTAATAGTCAACACTGAATTTTTTACGATTTTTGGATACCACTGTATTGCCATTTTAACATTTAAATTATTAGCTAGGTCAATTTTTTTTGTCCATATGGGTCGAATCATGAGGTCAACAGAATACCATTGTCCAGTAAATGATTCTCTCTGCATAGCATGGCGTTTTTTATTCCATCAGCAATAGTATTACTCTGAATTTTAGGCAAACGAAAAATTAGGAGTCGAGTCTTCTGCTTGCAACAGTTTTGAAGTGATATAAGGATGGCGAAGACTTTTTCTACTTCTTTCCATTGCATTTTAGTCATAGTCACGTTAGGGTTGGCCATGTCCTCGAGGTAAAATTTCAGTTCAATAAGTCGTTGAATCATTATGTATTAGATGGACCCAAATGTGACGTCGCATTTTTGGAAAGCATAGTTTCAGATCAGTTTTCTTCAGTCCTTTGACTGAAAAGGACGTGTTTTATTAAGGAAGTGTCCCTTTAATATTGACCGAGACGTGTCCTTCGGAAGAACGTTTGCGTAGCTGTAGCTGTTTCAGTTTCATGCCAAAAAAAAACTCAACGGAGACAAAATATTTGCGATGTTTATGGAGACGAATTAAACCTCAGGAAATGTCAAAGATGGTTCAAAAAATTCGAAAAATGAGCCTAAAGTGGACGTTTCCGTGAAATGGATGAATATTCTAAAAGAAGAGGTTTGAAAAAATCCGACTCTCAGTATCGAAGAATTATCGAGCCAAGCAGGTACTTCATGGTCGTCAACTTAAAGATACCTGAAAATAATGGGGAAGACTAAAAAAGAAGGCGTTTGGCTCCCCCATGCGTTGACTGAGAGAAACAAACACATGAGGAGAAAGAAGAGTCGCAGTATTACGTTTGACAGATGTAATGCATCCAGCTCATTCTCCAGACCTGGCTCCATCCGATTATCAGCTTTTTCGCTCATTGGAACATTATTTATGAGATTTTTTTAAATCAGGAGATGAAATAAAATCACCACTTTCAGACTATTTCGATTCTAAACCTGCAAAGTTTTATAAGAAAGGCATTTTAGATTTACCTAATAGATGACAAAAGGTCATAGAAAATATTGGTAATTATTTTTTATAATTAAGTTTAATAAATGATTAAAAATATGAGTTTTAGTTTCATTAATAAAATACGACATTATATTTGGATCCTTTTGATATGTACTACCCCCATGGCACCTACACATTTAATATTAGCAATTAAAATTTCGTAATTTTAAAAAAGTGGTCGGAGTCGGTAATTTTTCCCGATTCCGACCCCGACTCCGACTCCACAGCACTGGTTTTTACAGTAGTTTGTCACCGAGTCTACAGTTTCTGTTTCATTTATTTTCTCATTAGTATGACTGCCCACTGAGAAAGCTGAGGCATCCTTGCCTTAAATAAAGCCGACGAACATGCTGAAGCATGGCTGGAGAAACTCGACATCGACATCTGAACGAGTCAGCAGTCAGAGAAGCTCGCTGAAGTATGGTCACATAATAATAATGACGTCACGGAATACCAAGGCCACAAAAGGACACCCCCCCCCCCTGAATTACCGAGAACCAACACGCTCGCCACTTCGGCCTTTTGATGACCTGGTAAGAAGCATCTCTTAGTGTCTCTCTCATCAGTAATTGATAGAGGGGCGCGAATATCCCGGGGTAGATTGTTCCGGCTCCCTAGCCACCTAAAGGCAAATACCGGGATAGTTCTTCGAGCCGTTTCCCATCACATTACCAATCCCAACAAACTCACCCCGTCTTCCAGTTCCCAGGCCGTAGTGGCAACGATGAGACTCGTTCAGATGTAAGCAAATTTTAGACTATCGCTAAGCCGTGCAATGTTGGTCTGCTAGCATAAAGAGGGACCTGCCCCTCAGCAAAGCTAGTTAATCATTCTACACCAGGCACCACGTAGCCATCTAATGCTGTTCTTGGCGTTCTCTGAAGGGGTGAAGGCAACTTCAACCAGCGACGAGCACGCAAAGTATGGCAAAGTAAAAGCCATGCAATCATCATCATCATTCTATTATTATTCGATAAGAGATTGAAGCCATCCGCAAGAGACCATCTGCAAAATGTATGGACACTTCTTAAAACTTCAAAAATGCCATAGATGGTTAAAACAAATTAAAAGTGGTGATAGAGAAATAAAGTATAACCTAAAATCAGGTTGTTCTGTTCGTTGCTCTTGTCTATGAGACCGATCCGTTTCTGAGATGGATTGTTACTCGCGATGAAAAGTGGTTGCTGTACAATACCACAAAGGGATAAAAACAATGACTTACTTCATATTAAGTACCAGTTTTAACCCCTCGACTACCATTAACCTTGAAATAGTACTTCTGTGTGTTTTGTGGGATATTTTGGGCGTAATTCATTATGAGTTATTAAAACTTAGACAAACAGTTATAGCCGAAGTTTATTCTGCCATATTAGGAGGGATTGAAGGCGTAAATGTTATTAAATTGATACCTTAACACAGGAAAACATCAGAGATATGGATTTAGATGTACTACACCATCCAGCTTCATTCACATAGAAATAATATTTTGACTTCGATAAAAGGCGTAAAAAAACAATTTTACAAAGGAGGAATTAAAAAAGTACCTGAACTGTGGAGAATGATGAAAATTGTCTTTAGAATAATATTTGTATAGTCCTTGATATTTTTTTTTATGTTAAAGGCACTTGCCGTTATCTTTATTATAAGAGAAAGAGTCAGATATATAGGGGTAATTAGTCCTGAAATAATTTCAAGCTCGATCAGAATTATAGAATAACTCAATTTGCCTTCAAAACCTTCCCCCTCTGATTTTAATTCTTAAACGGCTTCAGCTTCTCGTTTTATAAGAAGATCATAAAGTGCTTCAATGATAAGCTGTATACAATGGTTCTCCACATGTTCTCAAAATATAGATTAATTTTACAAAACAAATTTTGATTTTATTAAGATTTTTTGAAATTCGTGGTCTAATTGTGTCTGACGTAATTTGACGTTGATTTCCATATGAAATGCTTACTTTATTGCTGGTTTTTAAAACGGTTTTACATTAATAAATAAAAGTGATGATGTCTAAGCTTCCGTATTCGCCGAAAATGCCCCCTGCGACTTCTTCCTATTATTTTAAAATACATGAATGGACACCATTTTGCACAAAATTGAGGAGATAACTACAGAATTGCCAAAGGATCTAAATGCCATACCGAAAATTGCTTTGAAGATTGAAAAAAGCGTTGGCTCAAGAGTTTGATACATCCGAAGGGGACTACTTTGAGGGGGGATAAAATTAATATTGAAGACTAAACACAGACTCTTTATAAAAAATGAAAATTCGACGTATCAAATCTTAATAAATCATATAGTCAAGATAAATAATATAATTTGTTTAATGACTAAAAAATCGTATTTTCCTTAATGTATTAAATAGCTTTATGCCTTATAATTGTTTATAGGACCGCAATGCTCGACAATTAGCCGTAATTGTTAAATAAAAAAATGTTCACATACAAAATGATTACAAATTAAGTATTTTCCTTCATTGTTTCATCACTGTGCACGCTTTCAAATGTTTCCTTCCTTGCTCCCTTTTACAATTGAAAACATCCAAAGTGCTGGTAAAAAGCACTCATTGCCACGGTCGTCGAGTGTGTGAATTGTTCTAACCATTTACTAACAATTATCCACGAAAGCTTTCTCTTCAGCCGGCTTAATGGATAACGTGTACATGAAAATCCACTGCGGCCATATCCCCATTTGGCCCCGTCCACTTTCGCACATGGCAGATTTTCCTCGTATAGCCATTTTCGTCTGATGTATATTTTAATTAGAGTAAAATTCTCAATAAATCGCATCCCCCTGAATTATATAGTACAGTTATCCCCAGATTTACGCGATAGATACGTTCTTCACGTCTTCGAGTGTTTTTAACATAATTTTTATTCAACAACAAAATATTATTATGAATTAATATATATACTAAAATTTATTCATCCTCAGTTTCGTTGCTGTCTTCTAACACTCCAACCATTTTTTTCATAACTGATAAAAAATCGCTTTCATCATTAAAAGAAGTGGTCAGTTCAATTACACAATTAGTGGAAAAATCCTTATTATCTTGAGTAGATTTTTTTTAAAAAAACTGTGATCTTTGATTGTTTTTTATTTGAATAAATTCCTTGTATATTTCTTCATAGTGTGCACATGTCGTTTTTTCAAAAACCATTCTATTTTTCCTTTATTTACTTTTCCTATACAAACTAATACCCCTTATTATCTATAACCTTCTGCCACCTTTCTTTCAAATCATTAATGCCCTTCTTGTAAAACTCTGCGGGTTTTGACTGAAAATAATCTGAAAGAGCTGTATTCACCTCTTCTAAGGAATTGAAATTTTGATCTCTTAGAAATGTTCCATAAAACGAAATAAGTAAAAATTAAATGATGCGAGATCCGGCGAGTATGGAGGATGCAACAGGGTGACCCATCCAAAGTCCTGAATTTTTTCACATGCCACATTTACCTTTTTTTAATCTTTCCCTACTTCTTTAGGATCCTCTGAGTATTGGAACGGGATGTACCGACCTTTTCCGATAATTTTTCAATGGTCAGCATCGGGTCGTCTTCGATTGCAGAATTCACGGCTGCTTCATCCGCCTGAACGGGTCGTCTACTTCGAGGCTCGTTTTCCAAACACAAATCACCAGATTTAATTTTTTTGAACCATCGTTGGCATTTTCTGACATCCAATATCTGACCGCAAATCTCGCAAATATCCTTCGTAGCCTCTGTCGCTTTCTTTTTCAAATGATATTGAAAAAGTATACAGCTCGGCAGATGTTGTTCCGACGGAGACGTCTCTCCCATTGTCATCAGAGGGATAAAGAAACCGGTTTTTTTTTATCTAAAGGTCACGAGCAGGTAGCCGCTACACAAGAGAAACTTATAACACGTCTTGACCTGCCTAACAGACTGAAGGAGACTATTTTAAAGATGGCACATCGAAAAAACGACATTACTTATGGGTAGGCCTAATGTTTCGCAGGTCTCTTTAGAATTTGAGAGCAATTTTGGATCAATTTTTAATACAATTATTTCCAATTTACCGACCAGCTGGAGACCTTTATCTAATTTTTCGTCAAAGATTCAATCTCACTTGAAGTATCCGCTTCAGATGTTAAAACATGCCTAACTAATACATCTTCGATTATTATCTCTTCGGTAAACAATTCCATAATATCATTTTTATTTAAATCTTCAAACCCTTCTTCACCCAATGATTTTGACAAATTTATAATTTTAGAAAATTCATCATTAATGGATGTAACGTCAATATCTTTTGCTACCACTTCTGACCATATCTGTCTCCATCAACCTTTATATTGTTGATCTATTAATAATTTCTTTGTATAGCAAACCAACGTGCTTTACATAATTTAAAATTGTGAATTTTTTCCACATTTCTGGGACTGTTAAAGATTTATCGATATCTATTTTTGTCAAAAGTTCGTTTTATGTAATTAGTGATTATTATTCCCTGACCTAAAGGTTGTATTAAAGCTGTAGTCTTTGGTGATAAAAATAGCACCTCATCATTGGGATGCTATCCAAAATTAAAATCACTATATAGAAGATTCTTCTTTTACATGTAGCTTCCTGCTTCCGGTACAAAATAGTTATAAAACCAAACAGTAAAAATTGTTACAGACATCCAAGCTTTTTTATTTGCTGTTCAATGTATTGGGATTTTTTCTAAAACCCTTCATTGCTCAAGAATTTTTAGCACGATTGATTAATAGTAGTTTCATCATTCGATCTCCAGAAGCATTATTACAGAAAAATAATGACCGCGATCTTTTGCTGCTTTATATATTCTTATAGATTTATGCTTTATTGAATTGCTATCGATAGGAATTATTTTTTGCATATTTGAAAAAAACATTTTCCTCGACCGTGCTATGCTGAAATGTCTGTATACGTATAGAGCAAGTATTCTATATAATATTTAAACGTGGCTTAATCGACTCGGCTCCTCGAGCACGCTTCGCTTGTATTGAGAGTGGTTCTAATTGCATAGGAAATGCACGCGATAATAGAGCATGAGCGGCTGCTGCATACGGTCCATTGTTCGCCCGGGAGCATAATGCGAAAGCTCAAGGGGATACTTTAATGATACATTCAATTCCAGAACCTGTGTCGTATTTGCAGTCAGATAGTTAGCTCCCTTATGTATTAAAATCCATTGCATTCACAGATAATGCCGCCAATTAATATAATGACATGCCATTGATTAAATCATGAAAATATCGCGTATTGAATGCGATTTTTTGTATGAAAATATTTTTAAAAAAATGTATGTATGTGTAGTCAATTGAATTATTGAGTCGCGTCGCTTCTGTTATTCCGTTCGAGTGCCACAGGTTTCCGTCCCCCGCGGAGACAATGGCACAATTTGGCGGAGGGTGTACGGCCGGGTCGCTCCGGCACCGAGGGTAGCGTCGAAAGCAATAAAGCAGAATGCTGTTTCGGAAGATACAGTGGCAGGCAGGTCGGCGCAGGGACGCGCCTCGCCTACAAATGAATAATTTATTTAAACGCCCCTCCGCAGCTTTCGCTATCGACCAGAAGAGGTTATACCAAGAGATGTTATGGCACGGGTCACGGCAACCTCTTCGGGCAACAATTTCGGACTTTGGGACCTAATGAGCCGACGGTCACGTGACTGACATATTGCCTCCGACACGAGAGTCTCTTGGCCGAACGCTCAAAAGCCGAATTAAATATCTGTCATTTTCCCGGCGATCTGACTAAGTGCATTCGGGCATTACGTTCTTCCGATTCAGCTGAAGACATTTTCTAATAGCAGCTATTTTAAAAGTAAGTACTCGGATTCATTGAAATCGTACTTCGTCTCTCTCTGATCTCGTCAATCCATAATAACATGCTTTTTACTATATATATATATTCACAATGAAATATTGACTATCCCTGCGTATACGAATTGCAAAATAAGAGCGCCATAAAAAACTCATAGGGTTAGCTAAATATAAGCCAAAATGTCAATATATTCGCATGTGCGTACGTAGGATATATTCGTATCCGATAAAATATATTTATCTCATCTCTTCTTTTATTTTTATTATTTTATCGCTGCTAAAAATGTATTCTTGTCAATATTTTTTTGCTCGGAAAATGCAGAAACTACCCTATGTTTTCTTCGTTTGTGATGTCTCGACACAAATATCGTCGATTGGATAATACGAAATATTTTTTTTACACATGTTTAGAAATGAGGATGGATGGATGGAAGGTTAAAAAGCTAAATGAGTTATCATAGCAAAAAAGAGTATTTTTAAAAAATAAAGGGTTGCTATAAAAATCAGTGGCGTACGGTGGGTGTTGATGTTGGGTGTGCTGTATGTGGAAAAAAAATATAGAAAATAATTATGTAATTTAAAATGTATGTAAGTATGTGGAATAAAAAATATCTGGTAATTCCATTGTTTTTCCTTGTGTTTACTAAATAAGTTTGGAAGAGGCTGGCGCAGTCTACTAATTTTATTATTATTTATCTTATCATCATAATTTCTATTGTGTTCAAAATTTCTTTAACACTATTGCTTATTATGATAACGATAAAATAATATCTATAAATATAAATATTAAAATTTATAATAAATAATCGCGGTCGAGCTCAGGCCGCGCATAGGAGGTCGAGATCGAGTGCAGCAACTTAACAGCACGCCTTCGGTCGTTAAACTGCATACAAAAACATTAGTTTCGCTCGCTGAGACCCTACGCCCATATAGGCGACGGTACTGTATGAAGTTAGGCACGTGTAAGGTCGTGCAGCGGTCATAGCGCACGCCTTGCATAATCACGCGCGTATACAACATCCTGCCGGACGTTTACAAAAATACTTAAAATAATAAAATATTTTTTTTATGTTTTGTTCTATATTTTGCGGGTGTGCGACCGCACACCTAGCACACTCTGAATATACGCCCCTGATAAAAATCAGTGCTATTATTATTTATTTAACATAAAGATCAATGGTTGTCAAACTCGTTCAAAATTAAAAATTAAAATTGTCCGTTGAGCTACTTATACATATTTCCATTTTCCCCCAACCAATATAATTAATAAATTAGATTGTGATTTAAAAAAATGTACCCAAAATTTGCGAACATTATTTATAATTTAAAAATATTAATAGCAATATAAACTACTTTGAAATATTAATATAACTATAGTAATCTACTAGATTATTACTTTTATTTTAATAAATGAAATCTTCGAAATAAATACGAGATAAAATTCATTTCAGAACTTAATAAATACATAATGAATATCTGTCAAACAGCTAGAAGCTTATGAAATTAAGTTCACTTCATTTCAGTAAAAAAGAGGTAAATTCAGGTAATCGGATGTAACAAGGGAAATATTTAGCCCTTCGACTGCCGAAACTACACTCTTTAATATCATATATTAAACAATTGAAGGGCTTTAAAGATGGGAAATCTGCATTAAAGCTTTTGAAGCTCCAAAGAATATGTAGTTGGTACTTAAATTATTTTCGATTGCATGTGAAAGTGACTAAATTATTTTTTTGGTTATTAAAATAGCTTAAAACAACTAGGATCATTTAAAAGGATAAAAATAAATAATCTTCTCGTTTATGATTAACCAGAATAGGTCATGAAATGATACAATGATTAGTTAGGTTCGATACTAACTGAGTTCTGATTTTTTATGTTATATATGAAAAAAATCAATATAAGAAGTATGACGCCTTAGTTTCCATATTCATCGGAAATGTTCCCCTATTTTTTATAAAAAAAAAACATGAAAGGACGTCGTTCTGTCAAAATCGAAGAGATAACGACAGAACTGCCAAAGGATTTAAATGCCATATCGAAGATTGCTTTGAAGATTGAAAAAAGCATTCGCTCAAGGGTAATATATCTGAAGGGGACTGACTACTTTGAAGGGATACACAATTAATATTGATGAATAAATTAAAGTTCGATATTTTATCAAACCGTATATTTTTTTGGCATATAAATCAGTTTCATAACATTGACTTTGATAATTGTGAATCAATTTTGATGGATATATAATTCATAATACTGTATTAAAAAGCTTTATGACTTTTTTTATTCAACAATTAGCCTTAATGTTTAATTAAAAAAAATGGTTCCAAATGTCTCTTTTCCTGCTCCCTGATTAATGACTATATTAAAATATTAAAAAACTGATGATACCGGATGCGATAAAAGAAGTGACTCAACCTTGGGTACAAAATATAGTCAGTAACACTAGTTCTATCGTGGAGGAAATATTTTACAGAAGCAGAAAGATTTTGTAAAGATGTACAAATTATTAATCTATTTTTCTAATTAATTTAATTAATTAACTAATTAATCTAAAATCACAGATTTTCTCAATAAACAATAACCATGTTAAAATAAATGTCTCCTTTGGAAATGAATAATTCAGATTATCATTACAGCCCCTCCCCACAAGTAGGACAACACAGGACAGTAATTACAAACAAAAAGCTTATTAATTATATATATAAATAAAATTAACACTTTTATTTAATAACAATTATTTAACACGATTTCCCGTACCAAAATGTTTTTTTATTTAAATAATATGGCTTTTCAAATTTATTGAACCAATCTTAAATTTTTGTATAAATCACTTTTACACGGTTTTTGGTGAAACGTATCTGTCGTGTTAAAAATAAGTTTATTGTATATAACAGTACGTCCTTGGTAATATTTACAATATTTTTATTCGATATATAACAATTTCATTAGATAACTGTACGATAATTTTCCACATTGCAAACTATAGTAAACTCGAAAACCATTTAACCGCTTAATTTTTGAATCGTAATCGTTTATTTAAAAAGGATCGTCATTTTTGACATAGCTCTACCAAAGGATTAAAATATCAATGAAAGAATTGAGGAGTGACGAGTTCACGATTCATGTGAACTGGATTTTCTTTATTCTCAATCTCACTCTACCAGAAGAGAAAGAGAATGGAGATGCAAGAAAAGAAGTAGGGACTCACAATACTAATTTCTGTTAAAATATCATTGAAGGGAGTACATGGACCAAAGTAGATTTGAGTATAATGATAAATCTAATAGCTATTAATATTTATTAATAGTTGACTTTCTATTTCTATAGATATCAATGGCCTACGGTGGAATTGATTTTGGGTGTGCTGAATGTGGAAAAAAATACATTTTATTTTAATGAATTTTATTAAAGAAAGAATATAATTATTATATAAATAATAATAAAATACATTAAATAAAACTGTATTTGTTATATTTTTTTTCTACATTCAGCACACCCAACATCAAGTTCACCGTACGCCACTGATAGGTATATCATTATTTAAATTTAAATAGAATATTTACTGAATTTTTCATTTAAAAAATGCGTTTTATGACGCAATCCAACGATAATTGTTTCAGAAAAAATTAAAAAATAATTCTGTAACGTTTTCCACATAAAAACAACAAAGCGACCATATTAACTTCTCTAAAAAAATATATGAATAATTCAATAAAGGTATGTATGTATCTATATATATATATATATATAATTTTGGAATTTTCCTTTTGTGAATTTCTCCCTTTTGTAATTCCACATCTGTAGATCTCATATTAAAAGTTGACGTTGTCATTTTAAACTTTTCCGTAAAAGGAAAATAATTTAACGAATCCCAAAATGACGGATGTGAAATAATATCGGGGGCGGAGCGAGCAAGTGAAAAAGTTAATAATTTGGAAAATTCGCCGTGGAAACTTTTCGTTTCGTACTATTTAATACTTGATATTGACCTTCTGAGACAGTATTATTGGACAATTCTCATTTCGGCGCGTAAAACTTTTCATTATCGGAATTAAAACACAATGTAACAGCGTGTTGCCTAGTTTGGAAACAAATTAGTCCCATTTGTTTCCGAACGCGGTATTCAATTGAATCAGACATGTCGGCCATTAGCTGTAAATACTAAATAGTATTCCAATTAACAAAACATACCGATATACACAATGATGGCCATAGAATAAATTTAATTTTGGCAAAACACGAAGCTTCGGGCCATATAAACCTCATTTACAATATACGTTACTAAATTTTTTCACGCAAACTTTGCCTCATCTAGCTGGTGAATTATACAATTCTATTATGTCGTTATCTATCTATAAATATATAATTCTGAAATATATAATAATAAAATTCCGAAAGAAAACATTTTTTCATCAGTAAATCGGTTCTAATTCCCAGAAATGTTTTATATTTGTATTAAGACCACTCTCTTTTATTCTGTCCCTTTATATCTCATGTCAAATGTAGCTAGGGTTTCGGCTCGAGAATTCTTTTTCTAGTATTTCTCGAGAATTTTACATTTTTGTATTTATATAATTGAAGGGAGAACGTAGATAAAAATTAATATTTATTTAGATAATTACGTAAATCAATTGATATATATTTTTTTTGCTGGTTTACAAATCTTTCGATCTTATAAGTCGATAATAAGGTTTCGTCTTTTACGTTTTTAATGCTAGTAAAATAGCTTTTAAGGCCCTCGATATGCCTCATAGCATCTTCTTTTGTTGGAATTAGATGGAGTATTACCTCTTCTTCATCAGATAATTCTTTGTCGGGTAAGTTTCAGGCTCTGTCGAGACTCTCATCGCTAGTATCTTCTATTTTATCTTCTTGTTCCTTAACGATTTTAGATTTTTGCGGTAGTAATGTTTAAAAGCACAGATTATTCCCAAGTCCATTGGCTGCAGTTCACTAATACAGTTTGATGGGGAAAAGGCTAATTTTATATTCCTCAATATTCAATTTGTTGGATGGGCAGGGAATCTATCTAAGAATAAGATATTTTTCAAATATCAGGTATACCGGAAAGAAATCAATTTTTTTGGGTCTTATTTATTTATTTATATATTAGAAATTCTTACGATGGAATTTGGATTTTACCCGATCTTTTACAACAGCGAATGGTATCTAAATATCGAGAAAAGAAGGTCGATCTACTTGGCAAAACATTTCTTCAAGTTGTTGGTTGGCACGGTTCATTACCCCCCTGTACTTTTGTACTCAGGATGAAGCTGTGTCAGACCGGTCCAATACAGTTCCATCCCCTGGCATCACTCATACCGCATATACCGCCTTGGGGCTTGTTCAATCGGTGCAACAAAACCAGTTTTTTTCTTAAAACGCGTGATTTAAACAATAAAACTAAAGATTCTTAAGAAAAGGGAGTAGGGAGAGGCAAATTAGCCTTGCACAACTCTCCGAAAGTTGATGCAAAGCAAGCAAATTATATTAGCTAATAGGGCCCTTCACCCTTAGGGGAAATATAGGCCGCATTAGACCGCATAGAGTAGGTCGTGACGTGCAGCGTCCAGGCAAGCACAGAACCACAGAACGTGACTGTAATCCTGACAAACGTACATACACCAACAATGTGGAGATAGTACTAGGTTAAAGTATTTAAGTTTAGCCTTGAAATTACCTTGGCCAATCAGGAATTGACTGAACCAGAAATCTGGGAAGAACCAGCTACAATTTAGTCTGGGTCTGATGTCGCGAAAGAAGAGATAGGTAGTCCACCCTTTGGGGAGGAGTGAGGAGAGGTGCTCTCGGAAACTCTTCGGTAGTTAGAGCTATCAGTAATTTTATAATATCACATAACACGTGACTAATGAAGATACTTGCTTAGTTATATTTATTTATTTTTTCATAAAGACAATGCGTGACAGTATAACCCAGGTCGCCAATCACGCATAAAAACATAATAATAACAAGAAAAAATAACATATATAACAACAAAGAAAAGAAAAGAGTTATAAAATCTCAAATAAAATATCTACAAAACGGCTATATTTGACATCAAATAAATCTTCATATTCGACGAAGTGGTTGAACATTCTTTATTCTTTATTCATCAACCATAAATTTTCAACTACAATTACTTACCGCATTATAAATATTAAAATCTATATTATTATCAAAGTATTATAAATAATACCAAAATATGGCTGAGGTTTTCCTGGAGGGCCCGTTCTACGGTGAGTCTAAATGTAGACTACATCTGACGAGCCATCATGGCAACCATCGTTTCTAAATATTCCTTGGAAATACAGACGACCTACACCTAAGAAGGCAACGGTAATATGTTAAGGGAGTAGAATCTCGCTCCGACCTGGCCGGAGTAAGTCACAAAAGCCTTGTAAGCAGGGATGGGGGAGACAAGGTCCTGGTGACAGATGGGACCAGGGGACCGCCTCACTACATTGAGCATAGTTTCTATTTCATAAGAAAGCTCCAGACATTCCCAAAGAATGTGTTCCGATGATTGTTCATTGGAGTCACAAAACTCGTAAGCCGGGTCATCCTTGAGGCCCAGACGATGAAGATTGGCGTTAAAGGAGCCATGTCCCGTGATAAACAGGGACACGTAATGGTCAGGAATAAACTGATGCAGCTTAACTCGAATTAGTACATTGGGGAAGAACCGAAAACCAGTTCTGCCCGTACTCTCAGCAGACCAACGGGATTGATCTTTAACGCAATACTATGGAGTCTCTTCTTGAGTGCGGCTTGGCAAAAGCTTTGATTGTCCTGGTCCCCAAGACGTGCTCGATAGCCATGAGGGATCAAACAGCCCGCAACCCGGATTTCGAGTTCCAAGTCGAGTGGCAAAACGCCGGAAACGACCAACATAACCGCTGTAGAGGCAGTCCTATAGGCCTTGGTCAACGCGATAAGCGGCAGTCTTTGGCCCGAAAGAAACGTGCAGCTTTATACCCATCATAAGGGGTTGAGCAGAGTAATCATAATAATAAGAGCTCTAGTTAACGGAGAGTTTCTGAGAGCACCTGTCCTCGCATTTGGCGGAAAAAAAGCACACGCGAACGAGCTCGATGGTAGTGAGGTGGCGCCCACAAGGACAACTCGCACAGTACAAGGGGGTTATGTACTGCGCCAACCAACAGCTTGAAGAAGTGCTTTGCCATGTAAATCGGTCTTCTTTTCTCGAGGGTTACATACCCTAGACAGCCCTGTACGCATGCGCTAGGGTATAAACTTGAGTAGAATCCAAACTCCCTCATTAGGAGGTACCTAAGAAATTTCTTCTGTATCTTCTCTAATCTGAGGAAATTCGAGGCGTCATATTCTTTATCTACATATGTTTTTCTTCTATACCATTAGTAAAACAGTTTATTATACGCATCGTCTTTAAATAGATAGATAAAAACCTTTAAGTGAATTGGTTTATAACATAATCGATTTAACAATTTTAAAAACTTTTTAATCAAGGTTGTTGTATAATGGTAGAAACCCAGAAGTCAACAAAGGCGTTCCAGAGACATTTACTCGAGGTCATGTGGCGTCTGGTGTGCTTCTGGCATTATTACATTCACCACCACTTTGTAAGCAACGGTGCGTACCCAGGCAAGATTCTTTTAATTAAATCTCTGATATGCATCTCGATTTATTCCCATCCAGATTTTATTATGTAAAAGCGTATTAGCGCGGATCAAATTGGATTATCTCGGCGGGAAGAAGCGGGAACAAAAAAAATATATGTATTCGAATGAGAAAAAAAAAGAAGACAAGAAGAAGGAGAATGAGACATTGCGCGATAGACGCCCCGACAAGAGAGACGCTATCCCCGCCCTCCCATCGCACGAAACAGGTGAACCACCCCCGTCCCCGTCTCCCGTCCCTCATCCCTGAATTTATGAGGAAGTTTACCGCGCGTTGCGTTTTATGAGTCCCAGTTCATTCATTTGGGCGTTCTTCGGCTCGGCGAGCTGCGTTCTCCGGCCGGTGTCGCCTTTTTACGGCTGTTTGTTCTGGCGGGGCGCAAAGGGGTGACAAAATGCCGCGAATAAAACAATGCCGGCATTAAATTGCGCCCGCGGTTACAACGACCATATTTAATGTTATTATCAAAGGGCTCGCCGTCGGAATTGGAAGGGCTTTGCGGCGTCCCCGTGCCCCAAATCCATCGATCATCGCGCGCGACCCGAGGTTCCAATGATAAATTGTGATCCCTGTATTAATATGGCATTTACAAAGCTGATGCCGCGACCGTAATGTATTCAAATTAATGATAGAGATACATTATGATCTTCAGCGGTGTTGTATCATAGCTGGACATCCATCACTACTTCTTATATAACCTGATCAATGACTCAGTGTGCGACTTCATCACTTATTTTATCGAGAAATTTAAATTGAAAATAAATCCAGGCCATTCAATTTGAATAGACGTAAAAATAAGAGGAGGATTTAAAAAGCTCTCAAAGATACAGTGCCGGGACAAAATTATTGGCCCCCATTGGTTTATATTGTCTATTATGATTTTGCGCTCACATAATCTCTGGAATTTCATTCACAACCCAAACGAATCGGATCTGTATCGCCATATTGTTCGGAAAGTATTTTTAATTTTTTTTTTTAATTTATTTATAATTTATTTATAAATATAATGCGTGATTGGCATTACAGAATAACCCAGTTCACAACACATGCATGAAACATAATAATAACATGAAAAAAAAACATATATTACAATAAACAGAAGAAAAGAATTATAAAATCTCAAATAAAATATCAACAAAATGGCTATATTTGACATTGAATATATCTACATATTCGGCCAAGTGGTTGAGCAGAGTAATAGCCATGGTTACCGGAGAGTTTCTGAGAGCACCTGTCGACCGGAAATCGACCTTCTTTTTTCGAGGGTTACATACCCCAGGCAGCAGGGCCCAAGCACCATGCGTTGGGGTACGAACTTGGGTAGAATCCAAATTTCCTTATGTAGAGATACCTAAGAAATTTCTTCTGTACCATCTCTACTCTGAGAGAATTTATGAAAATGAATGACGATTTTCTTATAGTGAATAAATATTTTATTTAATTATATATTGTCCATTCTGGTCCAATACCTTTTGCCATCTTTCTGGCAGTAGCATAATACCACGCTCATAAAATATTTGTACTTTGCTGGCAAAAAACTGATCCAGTTGATTTTTGACCTCTTCATTTTAGGTAAAGGTTTTCCGTCTAATAAAAATTGTAGAGACCGGAACAAATAATAATCAGAAGGTGCCAGATCTGGAGAATATGGTGGGTGTGGCAATATATCCCATCCAAGCTGTAAAAGCTTTTGGCGAGTTAACAAACGTGTATGAGGTCTCGCATTATCTTGGTGGAACACTACACCTTTTCTATTGATCAATTATGATCTTTTCTGTTTAAGTGAATCATTCAATTTGTCCAGCTGATGACAGCACACTTAAGAATTGATCGTTGTGTTGTCCGGTAGAAGCTCAAAACAATGATTCCTTTGAAATCCCACCAAACAGATAGCATCACCTTTTTTTGATGAATATCGGCTTTCGAAGTGCTTTGAGTGGGTTAATCTTTTTTACTCCATTATCTCTTGCATTTAACATTATTATAGACAACCCATTTATCATCCACCAACCAAAAACTACTGCGTAGTATCAATCAAACTTTTTCACAAGCAAGCCTTGCTATATCAGCTGTCAAAATACTTAATGATTGTGCAGCTTAAGTATGAAATTGGCTGTTAAAAAATACTTTGTTGGAATAAAACGAAATGACTTTTCGAACAAACCAACAAGTATAGGTTTTTGCTTTAAAAATCAGTTTACAAACACAGTTAGCCATCAAAAAATATATTAAAACTTGTCATTATAGTTTTACAGTCCAATAGCACGATCGTGTCCGTGTGCTGAATCAAGGCTATAGCTAACATTTGTTTGTTAATGGGCCTGGACTCCTCAGCATTTGAGGGGCCCCGATGTTTGGATTTTTCTGAAAAAAAATGTTTTTTTAACGTCGGGATTAGCTAATAAAAAAGCAGAAGAAGCAATACAAATTAAAAAAGTTGAATATTGTTTTCCTTTCCCTCTTTTTTATATAATATATACATATTGTATACATAATTAAACCGTTGATTTTATGATCTGATGAACTTAATCAAGAATATTGAAAATTTTCCTTATTTATTAATTAAATTATATTAATTGTTTGTGATTCATTGCATTTTGGTCTTGGGAAAATATATAACTACTTATATATAAATTAAATTCTAAATAGGCAATTTATCAAATAATTAGTACAAGAAAATAATGTTTCTAAATCACACATAAAAATGTTTGCTCATGTGAAAAAACATTTAAATTTTTCCACTCTGTGGGCCAGACGCATTGGCCCAAAAGATTTTTTAACAAAAAAATTAAACCACGTTTTATTTCTATTTATCTATAAAAAGATCAAACCCTATAGATGTTTCTTATCCATTTTACCAATGAAAATCTTTAAAAAAAATACTCTCGGCGGAGAGTATTCAATTGTTAGGGAGCGCGCGACAGTAGTCCAAAAAAATGGTTTACCACCGCTGCCACCAATTATGTTAAGGGGCGCGACAGTAGTCCAAAAATGGTATACCACCAATTATGTTAAGGCACCCGAGCTCGCGTATCAAAAAGGTACACGACCCCTGGCGCCAAAACGTTCGATCGTCCGGTAGTTGACGATCGCTTCGAAGATCGAGATCAAGTGAAAACACGCTTTGTTTTGTAGATGATGTTTATTGAAGAAATGAGTCAGATGTCGTCAGTCCGATGACAGGTAATTATGGATGTGAAGATAAAAGATCGCACAGACGAATCTCTGGTACGAGATGATGATAATAAAGATCCCAGAGACGTATCGCTGGTACGAGAGAATTCACGGAGATGTGATTGACATGACAGAGTGAGCGAATCACCCTGTCATCTGTCGAAAAGACAACGACCAACTGCTGACTGACAAAAACGGATGAAAGGGATGCGGACGCTCTGATTGGTCCGTCATCTCTGAAGAGGGCGCATTCTATATAGTGAAAGCATAAGAACACGAAATGTGACCATTGATTTTATAACACAATCAATAAAGATTTTTTGATTTTATTAATTTATCCGATTAAGAATATTTTAATTCAAATCTTTTTTTATTAATAACAAGTCTTTGGAAGATTCGTCATTTAGTAAAACCTTTAACATTCTAAACTTATCATTTATAAGATGATTTGTTTTACAATTAGGACGTGGTATTATAAACATCACATAAACATAAACTCATAAGGGTTTCTAACGACTAATTAACTTCTTGGGGAGGCCAGTGGACCGATTATGTCTCAAGGATGTGGGATAGACTGCCAACGAAAAGGATAATGGTCAACAAGCCTTTCTGTCTACGAAAGAACGGAAGACCAGAGTGTCTACATTGAAAATATTATTAATCACTTAAGATTTCAGAAGGAGCTAAGATTTCACTTAAGATTTCATATCTCCTCGTATTGTCCACAAATATTTTACATAAATATTTATTTAAATTTAAAAAGCATATTTGTATCAATAATTAACACAAAGTTTTCCAATATCCTGGCTGGCTGGAGAGCTCCATTGAATTATTGAAATGAATACATAATATAGATCGCGTCTAGATATTAGTTTAGTAATCAATAACTAATTCATATTTGGCGATAACATTAATAATACCATAAGTACTAAAATAAAGCACTATTTAAATATTTTATCAAACCTTCATTACTGAATTATTCGCAAATGTCTCAGCGTTAAGACCTAACACAAACAATTTCGAATTTATTTTTAAATATAAAACATTTTCTTATTATTTAAAATGTTAATCGTTGCAGAAAAAGAATTAAAAACCTCATAATCCCCAACTCTTTAAAATTCGGCTAATCTTAAAGCACAACTCCTCGAGCTGTTTGAATATAATTTTTAATCCTCGTTCGTTTTAGAGGACGTATGTACTAAAATATGCCGAGATTAAAAAGGCACTCTAGTAAGCTGAGCATGTTTGTTTCTATGTATAATACCCACAACAAGGTAAACGCAATTATCGAGGTGATGGTCGATTCTAGTAAGTATGTGATTATTTATTCAGAGGTCAGGAGTTCAAACACGTATCCAGAATCGATTAGAGCGATTCATTGAATTATGCACCGATCTTAAGATCTTGTATTATCAAATTAAGCCGGAACTCCATGGGGAAGTACACCGGAGTTCATAATCGAATTACAAACAATCTGTTTAATATTTGATTAAGATATTCTTTCGACGGCGACCAATCATCATTTGGCGCTCTTCAAAATAATTGATGTGATATCATCCCCTGGAAATATGTGATAAGAATAATCGGCGTGTTGTTGACAGCGTCACGTTTATATATAGAAATGATTTGATTATGTGCTGTGAACACGTCAACCTAACTTAATTTATGTAGACACCCCCATATTTAAAGAAAAAAAATATATTTCAGCAAAAAATTGTAATATGGAAGAATTAAAATTATTTCATAGGATATTAAATTATCTATACAATATAATGAATAATATTCCAGAGCAAATTAATTATATTTATTTAGCTGAAAACGTAAAATTTCAGTGAAATAAATAACTGAATATTGAACGATTCAGCCCTTTTTTCAAGGTCATAGAAAAAAAATGGTGAAGTAATATTTTTACCACTAAATATAAACGTATTTATTCAGCCATTTTACCAAGGTGTAATTTTTTAAGGTTGATGATATTTATGATAATATACAGCATATTTAATAAATCAGATGATAACGAATTTTCTTATACTAAAAAGTAAAAATAAGATTTTAAATAGCATTAATTCCATGAAAATTTAATTCTATGCTAAAAATAGTAAATGCATTACGAGTGAAAATAGGCAAAGTAGAATTAATAGACAACTTAAATTAATGATAGCGTTAATTGTGGTAATTATAGTAATTAATCAAACGATTTGTTCAGAAATTGATTGTGGTGTTTTTTTTAACGAGATTTAACCCTTTCAATGCGGCGGGTCTAAACACGATTCTGCATCTGAGTGCGGCATAGATTTTGGACCAAATTATTTTTTTTTTGGCGAGGTAAATTTGTATTCTACGTTGACCACTATATTGAAGACCATTTTCCTGTAAGAGATTTATGTAAACATGTTGATTGGGATATGTTCTTCCATCTAAACTAAAAAAATAAACTTGATTCGCTTTATTTTCGTAATAATAAATCGAACAAAATATCAATTGCTCAAACAGAGATTAAGTGAGAAAAAAATGGGAATGCGAATCAAAATCAAAATGCAAAATGCAATTTTCTTATACCATTACATCCGTACACGTGTATGTGGAACTATGTGTACGTGGAACACCATGACAACCCTGAGCCGAGACCACGTCATGATACTACTGCGGAGATTTGGATAGGACACCACGCGCGATTTGAATCGTTACTATTCATATTTATATATTACATGGTTCCTATAAATTTCTTTTGATATGTTGTATATTTATTGATAGCTGTGTTTATTAGCTGATTTTTAAAACAAACACCATCATTTAACTCGGTCTAGTTTACATGTAACGACAAGTTAAAGTTTTGAAGAATCTCGCGCATGTACGACATGCGGCCGCACCCTGGACACGATTTGTATGCGCATGTACGTCATGCGCCCCGCACTGAAAGGGTTAAAATCTATTGTGATCAACAAATTAAGATATTTTTGTTCTGCATTAAATTCTTGTCGTCTCCCCTTATTATTCTTCAAATGTAAGGAAGCCACGAGAGTTTATTTATATTTAAATAAATTATGGCCTTATAATCCGAAGCGGGCCTTGCCGAAGACAAAGAACGGTTCTTGTCGTGTTCTGTTTATAGGATTTTCAACATTTTCGGTAGCACTACATTTTAAATTCGAGCTATTTTTAATTCAGAAGAACTTACAGCTGAATATGAATATAATAATGTTGATTCGTACCGATTTCAAAGAAAAAACCTGGGCTTCGAAACAGAACTGAATCGAAAATCGGATATCCCCGTTCATTTTGGTTAATTATTTTAAAACCGTGTTTTTAGCCGGAGCTTCTGGACAACGATAATAATTATTATAAAATAAATATAATAAAATTAGGTACTTTGGACACATCATTCGTGGACCAAAGTATCGGCTTCAGAATTAACTCAGCTCGCCAAAAATCGAGCATTATTAAATAAAAAATTTAAACTACAAATAAACAATATAATTAGAAAAAAAAAAATTAGATTTTTTTTGTAATCAATATTTAGTCAATCCCCTTTTTTCCAAAGAGCGTTTTGTGAGATTTTTAATTTTTCAGTTAAAAACGCCATTAAACGTTCTCGATTGGGTATATATCTAGAGGTTATCCAGAGACGTTGATCGTCTTTCTCGGAATTTGTTTTACGAAACATTTCGAGAATACATTTTCCAAAAACCTTAAAAAAAACCAAGTCCTTCTGAAATGCAACTAATTATTAATTCTAACTGAAAAAGGGTCCTGGCTACCTAAAAAAAATATTCTGAGGCCTGGCATGATAGAATTGGAGCCACCAGACACAATTAAAGTCACAGACCCGATTTTTTTTTTGTGCGTCTATTTACCTCTGAAACACTAATGTACGTCCCAAAACGGACAAGGGGCCCGAATAAGAAGAATTATTTATATATATTATTTATATTTATATGGATTCAGAATATCTATTTTTCACCTCCCAACCCCTACCGGGGGGGGGGCAGCCACCAAGAATTTATCAGAAATGAAACACAAACATTTGAAACACAACCATACCATTAAAATTGATGGTCAGCTTCTCATTACATTTTTTTATATTACAGTCAACATAACCCTGCATAGAGTTGACTAGAGGCCCAATTGAACTATGATTAATACCCAACAAAACAGTGCAAAAATATGTAGATGTTGGTGTATGTATACACATCCTTGTGTGCATAAATAAATCTGGTCTCTAACGGATTTCTCACCACAGAGCCAGTATACCCTGAGAAGGAAAACCCTAATCTGTTGACCAATAATTGGTCTAGTCTCGACACTTCCTTCTCTCTAGGTAACCCCTCTCTGAGAAGGCCTTTTCCATGATGAAAGGATTGCTATTGCGCGACAGGGCTAATAATCACTTGCGACCGGCTACTTGAGACTCGTTTTGGGCAGATGTGCATAGGTATGCCTGTGTATATCTATATAAGTGTGTGTGTGTGGTCACTCGCTACTTGTCACTCGTGACTCGTTATAAGCAGATAACGCCTTAGAGAAGAGAACAAACGAATACCGAGACAAACCCCCTCCTACTTGTCTGGACACAGTCGAGAGGGTAAAATCCGATACCAACATGGTAGAAGATGTATGTCCAATGCCAGCAATGGCCAAGAGAGGGAAACTCTTTACAAAAAACCGCATACCAAGACGGCTCGGGTCCTCGCGGTATGGACACGAAAAGGAAGACCTCACGTCACGTGTGAGACTCAGGTTCCTTTGGCCTCAACTACCATGCGAGAGTCTGGTAAGGTCCATGCCCTCAGCGAGTGAGAGCCTTGTGACTGACAAATGATGATGATATATTCGTATGTAGTAGGCGTATTACAAAAAAGGAATAAAACGTTATTTTTTTCTGAACGAAAAAAGGAACCGAACTACAATATTATCATTTTTCAATTAGACTAGAACAAAAACCCCGAGAAAAACTGAGTAATTTAGAATATGTTGTGTTATATACTCACATTTTGACGTTAGTAGATATGGATCATTACTTTATTTTTGATTATCGAACATATTTCAAGCTCTGTTGTGTATGTTGCTCCTCGGAGATTTTTTATTAGTAAAAAAACGGATAATTTGACAAGAAATTTGGATCAAAACAACACAAAGATAAACAAATACCGAGAATTAACGTTTTGACAATATTACGGAAATAAAAACAGAATTGATAAACAAAAAGAAGATATATAGAGCTATTTTACAGCCTCTACTAACGCTTACTTTCTAATGTCTGACGTAAACCATACATCGAGTCAGTATTTTAAGGAAATTATGAACCGCATTATATGATTTGTATATATTTATATCATTAATTTTAAATTTAGAATAGACTATTCAACGATCATAAATTATTCCGATTACGAGATAATTTTACCATTTCCGTTGAATTTCACAGGAAAGAAAATGCTAGGATAATTTAATATCTGACATAATTACAATAAAATTGTTTTATTATAATAAATAAATACGTCTTTATTATCTACCTAAACTAATGAATATACGTATGTATGTACGTATACGTTAAGAGCATCTAAATGCTTAATGACCAAAGAAGCCAGTGCAATTAAGAAAGTAGCAAGAAACGTATATTCTTAGTTTGGTAGTTAATGAAAAAAATATTGAAATGAATGAATATGATATATATATATGATATATATATATATATATATATTATGAGCTTTTGATGCCAAAAATATATTTTCCGAGAATGGCTATGAAGAAAACACTTTGACGGTAATTTTTCATATACATGTATATATAATTCAGAGGCGGTAGAGTTCGCGCCGCCTTTGCCGGGATACAAACAAACAAAAAACAGCCAACAAAAAGTCAATAATTCGTGTCTGGATCAAATTCTATCAACATACGTTCCCAAGGCACGATAAAAAGTTTTGAGATTTTCCTCCAGACAAAGATTAGCCGGGACCGTTCAGCGGGGCGAGAGAGGCAACAAATCACTTCAAGAAAAACTCGGACAGAGCCCACCCACGGAGCGTCGACTTTTCTTTCGCAGCTAAGAGTGAATCGTAATTCATTTTAAATCCTCCAGGAGAGCGTTCCTGGCCAGACATTTTATTTAAGAATGAGAATGCAAATTTAAAGACGGTGAAAAATTAGAGGAGCAGTTGTGTTTTTACGGCGCCCCGAGGGGGATTAACTGGAAATTATTAAGACAAAAAAGGGGTTTAGTCTCCGGGAGTTTGTATAAAAAAATCGTCACAAAGTCGTAACGAGACCGCCGGCAAACAAATTATACATATTTAAAATAAAATAAAGCAATACCTTTTTATCTTAAAAACATACGGCCGTGTATTCGCCCTCGATAATAAATATAATGCGGCGATTCGGCTCGACATCATGTATTTTTTTTATATCAAAAACAAAATGGCGGATTGAAACATTTCGTATAAAATTACAATAAAAAATTTTAGTCACAACGAAGCTAAATTTGTATGTTTTACATATTTTTTTTTCGTATGCCGCGTGTATCTTTGATGAATTTCCGACTGCCGAATATTCGCATGGAATAGAGTTTCCATGTCAATATTTTTGGAAAATCCTTCAAAGGACGGGGCGGCCAATTAAGGTCCTTTTGTGAGCAATTCGTAATGTTTGACAACTTTTGATGTCGCGTAGATAAAAAAAATTGCAGAATTTCTCTGCCGAAGATGAACATGGATTAATTTAACAAGACCCCCTTATTAATTCTAAATTTTGGCAGGAAATGCTGTCAACTTATTATAATGATGTATTAGTTTAATATGTGTATATTAAAAATGGAAAATGTGGAATACTATTGAGTATGAGCCTTCGTATTCCAAAAAATGAAGAAGAAAAAAACTTAAGAGTTAAATATAGAATCGCCGATGGGGCTAAACCCCATTCCATAATAATTAGCAATGTTTCTAAATCCGATTCGACGAGTAATAATTCTATAGAAATTTCGGGACAGAAATTTGTACAATGCAAATAATTTTTCGTGCCAAAAAATTTTTCCGCCACTTTTTTCGTCCGATTTTCAGGAAGCGCGCACACGAGCGCCCAGAGGCTGGGCCGCCAACTTTCGGCAGGGTTCGAAATTTTTAATTACAAGTTTGGCACAATGGCATTGTGATCTGCCACGTGCTTATTCCAAAAGCGGCCATCTGCCGTTTCCAAAGTTTCTTTTGATGTTTCCCCCATGTCGACTCTACCCCGTCCTTATCTATAACCCCTATTTGTATAATATCGCTGGATTCGCGGCCATTTTCAACCGGTCGTGTGCCGATTTTTGCAACACCTGCCCTATGATAAAGCTGTCCCCTGATCCGATTATAGCGGCCGTAACAAAGATTCATTAAATCCCATGTTTTTACACTCTAAATCATAGGTTTCCAAACTAATTTCCGCGACCTATTTTTTTTCCGTGGAACACCCCATCCATTTTTTTTAACTGGATTAATAACTTCGTATATGCTTTTTGGATCTGACATCATTGGATCGAAGATTTTTTTTAGAATGATAAATTCGTGGGAAAAAAAAAATTATAATGGAATATTATAATATAATCTATAAAAACATTCCATATAGCCAGAAAATAAAAATCTCTGGCTCATAGATAATTGCTATGTTTGATTCAAGAAAAATGAGTTAAGAAAATTTCCGCTATTTTAAATCAAATTAAGTAATAAAAAATAGACTTGATATTTTTGATTTTTCTACTAAACTATATGACGCGTAATAGACAAGTGTACTCGGCGATGTCTCGACGCAGACTGAGGACACGCCACCGACTCAAAGTTCTCGCAGCACGTATCAATCACAAGGTTTCACTCGCTCTCGGCACATCGTACCGGATGCGAGCGAGAAAAAACAAGCAATGCGCCCCTGGCAACAGCAAGTGAATATTGTTGTTTTTATTTTTTTTGCAATTGCAGACAATGAAGGTCAATGTTTATTTATAACATTTGTTCTTCAGACTTTTTCTGACAAATATCAAAAGTTCGTGATATGTAGGATTTATATTAAAAGAGTTATTCGAGGAAAAAAAAAACCTGGGGTCCAAATTAGACCCCATCGGTACATCATCACATCTCCGTGATTTCTCTCGTACCGGAGATACGTCTCCGGGATCTTTATCATCATCTCGTACCAGAGATACGTCTCTGGGATCTTTATCCTCATCTCGTACCGGAGATACGTCTCTGGGATCCTTTCGTCACACCTATCATCGAACTGACGACATCTGAGAAATTCTTCAATAAACATCATTTACAAAACAAAGCGTGTTTTCACTTGATCTCGATTTTCGAAGCGATCGCCAACTACCAGACGATCGAATGATTTGGCGAAAGCGGTCGGGTGCCTTAACAACATTGGAGGCAGCGACGGGTTACCTTTTTGGTACTACTGTCGCGCCCCTTAACATTTCCTTCTCGTATCTCGAAGTTGCAATATTAAGTTATTTAGAAAAAATAAAACTGTATTGATTAATAGTTTTTCAAAAAAATAAGCCCAAACGCAGAATGCCAAGGACATTTTTTTTCTTTCTTTTGTAAGAAGATTGGCAACAATAAAGTATGAAGTAAAGCTAGGAAAAACTTACCTGCGATAGCCCAAAATACAGAAAGCCGCAAAAATATCTTTTGGAATCCAGAACTATATTTATATATATTGAACCTCAACACATATACATCATCATCATCATCATCATTTGCCAGTCCCAAGGCTCTCACTCGCTGAGGGCATGGACCTTAACAAACTCTCGCATGGTAGTCGAGGCCAAAGGAACCTGAGTCTCACACGTGACGTGAGGGCTCTACTTTCGTGTCCATACCGCGGGGACCCGAGTCGTCTTGGTATGCGGTTTTTTGTAAAGAGTTTCCCTCTCTTGGCCATTTCTGGCATTGGACGTACATCCTCTACCATGTTGGTATCGGATTTTACCCTCTCGACTGTGTCCAGGCAAGTAGGAGGGGGTTTGTCTCGGTGTTCGTTTGTTCTCTTCTCTAAGGCGTTATTTGCTTATATACATACATAAATACATAAAGTGAAAATGCGCTAAGCATACTAAATCTAGGAAAATATGATCCAGTATATAAAACATAATAAATAAGTAACATAAATTATAATGGAGAAATCATACTAGATCCATAATTGGGGTGATAAGTTGACATAGAGTTTATTAGCGCTAAACATACTAAATATATAAAACATAGTGAGTAAAAATAAATAGGTAGCATAAAATCTAATAAAGAAATCGAACAAAATTCTAAATATTTACAATAGTGTATTTATATTTAGCAATATTTATAAAATATGGCTGAGGTTTTCCTAGAGGGCCCGCCCTACGGTGAGTCTAAATGTAGACTACCTCTAACGAGCCATCGTGGCAACCATTGCATCTGAAGACTCCTTGGAAATACAGGCCTACGACCTACACCTGAGAAGGCAAGGGTAGTAGGTTAAGGGAGGAGAATTTCGCTCCGACCTGGCCGGCATAAATCATAAAAACCTTGTAAGCAGGGATGGAGGAGACAAGGTCCTAATGACAGACGGGGCCGGGTGACCTACATTGAACATAGTCTCTTTCTCAGAACAAAACTCCGGACACTCCCAAAGAATGTGTTCTGATGATTGTTCATTGGAGTCACAAAACTCGCAAGTCGGGTCATCCTTGAGGCCCAGCCGATCTTTTGTGCGTAATTCAGCCTAAATGCAATAAATACCTAAATCTCGCAGACCCCTTTTTTTTGGTTTTGTAAATCACTGCTCATTTTGGGAATCACTGCTCTAAATGCTATTTTAATTGATTACTGCATAATAAAACGCGGCTTTTTAATATTACCATATATGATGGATGTGTTGATATTAGTATGTAAAGAGAGAAACGATTAATATATGGACGGTTGAATGACTGCAGAATTTTGAATGGAGGAGACGATGATGAATTCGCTGCATGTGGAATTATACTCAGTATCTAAAATTAATATCTGAGGGGAGGGTGTATGCCCGACGAAGAGATTGTTTTTCTTTCCTAAAGATCGCAGTCTCTGCGGTGAAGTTTTCTCAACAGGTGTTCCACATGAAAAAGGTGCTAGATTTAAAAATAGCTTTAAAGAGATTTATGTCTATTAAAAAAATGTCTCAGGACATTATGTTCATTCACTTCCCCTTCAAAAGATCAAATCTCCCTGAAAAGCAGATTTTATTTCATTTTTCGTTTTGTATTTATTGTGTATCGAACAGGTAATATCATGATTGTCTCTTTTCATTTGCTTTTGAATCACATTTGTAGCATAATAAATATATTTATCAGAATCCAATATAATATATGATATTACAATTTATACTTTTCAGCAATTCATGCATACAATTCAATTTATCACTCGGCGAATTTTACAAATAACAAGGATCGCGTTTCAATATTGCAATTTAAACTTGTCGAGAGACGGCTCTCTTGCGAATTCGGGCCCTTTAGAATTCACTTGGGCATATTGTGAATGGGCACGGGGCGTCCTTGAGTGCATCTAAAATTTCTGGCTTTGGTCCAGGCCTTTCACAGAGATATCCCACTTTCAGACGAGTGGCCGATGGTGATAGGGGATCTCAGAAATTAATTAGGTATCCCCGGGGGTTATTAATTAGAACGGCGGCCGCTTTTATTCCGTCGACAAATGCCCAAATCGTGATTTCATAAGATGTGCTTTTTTGTGGCCACTATTCTACTACGTTCGGTACGAACTCGGCATGATATACGAGTTTTACTCTAACAATTAATAAACGTATAAACGATAAAATCTCTCCCATTCATACTCTCGATGATAAATTTTCATTACTTTTGTTTTTGGCTTATCTCGAGGTCTATATTCAAACGGAATCTCTACTTTAATCATCCAGATAAATGTATTACTCTCCGAAATTGAATTATTAAACTAATAAAAATTTTAAATCCATATTTGGCTACGTGTCGTTATTTTTTTCGTTACGGTTATCGATTGCGGAAAGAAAATATTATATATAATTAATTAACGACATTATAATTATCTAGAAATATATATTAATATTTTATGATATTAATATAGCATGTTATATATAAACGAAATCGTATATTCACGGTTGAAGTGTGCAGGATCCCTGTGTATATTTATTTATAATTAAAAACGATGAAAATTTCCTCTAATTATTAAAATATCTTCCCATGTATTATCACTTAAATTATTTCTAGTAACATCTGGTATTATTTCGATGATGTAAGTTAACCGCGACTGTGCTAGGTTAGTAATGGGATAAGTGCCTGACGTAAACTATGAATTCAAGGATTTTTTTATAACACTGGTGAGGGGATATGTAAGAGAAAATATCATTACCTCTGCATTTTTTATTAAAGTATTTATGTAGGTATTTTGACGCGTTTGTATTAATTAATTTAATGTAATCTTCGTTGAATAAATAATTATAAACAATTAATATAAATTTAAACCCAATTGAAATAATATTAAAATTAATTAGTGTGTGGTTTGGACACTGGGGTTAATATTAGTGTGAGAGACTTATTCCCCTTGCATCTTTAGAATCTTTATCAAAATCTTTATATGGGAATCTTTCTGTTATGACATCCATCAATCGTAGTCTAATAAATAAATTTCTATTGTCTCACAGAATATTTTTTAAACCAGAGAAGGCCCTTTTAACACTAACATGTGTTGGAGCTTTTAAAACCATCGAAATTTGAGATAGATGAGGATGTGCTATTTTATTTTCCTTAAAATGACTATCTTCGTACATGATTAAAGTTATTTATTTAATAAATGTTTTATGTTTAGTGTATGTTGGAATAGGGAATCTTTGTGTCTCTTACGATAATTCCTTGCTTCATTAAAAAATCGTCTACGTCGTCTACGTTTTCATCGAACGTTGATTGATTAGAATTTGTTCCAAATATTTTTAATAGTTTGAGATGATACGTTTCTCTATTTTGGATTAAATTTGAGACGATTTGCATTAATAATTGGTTGTATTCCTTTATACGGATTTAATTTTTAAATTAATTTACGTGTGTACTATTAGGTTGTCCGGTAAGTCATTTCGTTTTTTTACAAACAGAGGACTTAATTGTATTTTTTCTTAGCCAACTTCACACTTAAGCCGCATAATTATTATATATTATGAAAGCTGATATAACAAGGCTAGCTTGTGAAAAAGTTTGATTGATTCTACGGAGTAGTTTTTGCTTTAAAAAAAACCCTCAAAAAAGAGGTAAAAAATCACCTGGATCAGTTTTCTGCCAGAAAAGAACAAAAATTTTATGAGCGTGAAATCATGCTACTCCTAGAAAGATGGCAAAAGGTATAAGACCAGAATGGACAATATATAATTCAATAAAATATTTATTCACTATAAGAAAATCGTCATTCATTCTCATAAAAAAAACGAAATTACTTACCGAAAAATGTATTTTATGTGATGATGAATGCAATCAATAAAAAGCCTGTAATAGTTTCCTCTCTGCCAGTACTAGAAGACTAGGAGAAATGCTTGAAAGGGCACACCGCAAATAAATTTCAGCATTTATTGTTTTGTTTTAATTTTCTAAGTAAGCTGAAAAGCTCTTTTTACACTTTTGGGTAGGAATCCGAATCTTCCGAATCATTTTAAGCTATAAAAAATCATCTGGACAATAATCAGGAACATTTTCAACAGACAATATAAATGGATTGTAAACTAAATCTACCTCATCATCGCTGTGTTCATTAAAATAGTGGCTGAATTCATTTTCCAATGCTTCCAAATGCTGCAAAATTTAATTTCTTAAAAATGATGAATGAACTTGAACAAGTTCATTAGCAGCTAAATTGATAATGCTCATAAAAGCTCTCAAGGCATCTGTCAATTAATGGTATCTGTATTACTTCCTTGTATCTGAAGATTTCGTTAATTCAACTGACCAAAAATTTCCATTTATTGGAACCGATATACTCATATTATTTTTCCGTTCCAGTTTTCGTTCCGACCAAACTAATAGCTTTTCCGGTATTCGGTTTTCTATTCAGTTCGAAGTCCTAATTTTGCGCAGAATAATATATTTATTTATTTTTAACGGTAATTTACGATTGTAGCGGAGGAATTTTCAGCGCGGATTTGCCGTGCTCTTAAAATTATTATTTTTGAACAAATCAATTAATAACTGGTGCTAAAAAATATATAAGTATACATATGTTCATATATATATATACAAAAGGAGCTTATACACGGATTCATTGAATTGACTAATTAAATCGCTAATTAGATTGTTTAATAATTTGCTGAATATTCAAATATTGTTTTTCAGTAACGTGGAACAAGCGAGCGTTCAATAATCTCCGCTTTTATGCGGTTTTGAACATGGACGATTGGTTAATAAAAAAAAATGCTAATACATCTGTATATGGCATAAGCAATATACATTAAAATTAATATGGTTTTCTTTAATTTAATAGTTATATTATTCTTCATTAAATCTTGATTGACCACATTTCAATCGTGTGTTATGTATACATCGTCTTGTTTGCCGCATCTGCAGCTGAAGGCTGCAGTCAAGGCGTCCAGCTTATCCTCAACATAGTTGAGCTTTGTGTTATAGAAGTTGTGTCGAGCTTTATAAATCTCTATACTTTGTGTTATAATATTCCCAAGCGGTCAAAGCAGTACTATTTTTTTAATCCCAGATACTTAACGGAAGATTGAATCTGCAGCAGAGTCGTAACGTGCGCATGCAAATAATCGAGTTTGCGTTTGCACCACGGTCCACCGACCGGAACTCATCATTTTCTAAAAATCCATTAGCCGATTTCATAGCCAAGATGAAATCTAGTTACCCCAGCGTTGGGCAAATGACGAGGGTGGCCGCCGATCGATAGAGCACCCTCGCCCTATACAGGAGGGGGCGCGCGCTCCTCACCAGCGCGTTGCAAATTTGGGGGGCGCTCGGACCCACCGTCCCTTGCACACTGTATACATTATTTCCATCGACGCTCCATCTGCGATGTATTTATAGAATGTGCACATTCATTTCGATCTATTATTCCTAAACGAGAAGTGCAGCTGTGCAGCCGGAGGTTAGGTTCCGCGTCCAGATGGCCGCGGAACTGTTGAACGTTGCGGTTGCACATTTGGTCGATGGGTTTCGATTGAGGTCTGTAATACTACGACAGCTGATGACTCTAATTCATCACAACACTCTGGACAACCCACGTCAATAACTCAACAGTTTTTAGATGGGTTAGTACAGTGGTGTTGAACCAACATATCAGATGCATTAGTGCAAACGCTATTTCCAATATTAGAAGCACTTCCGGAACGTTAATTTTAATATGCAGTTCAACTCCTTGAGCATTTATGTCTTTATGTCCTCAATATTGGAAAAGCCTCGTCTTTAATATTTTTTTTATCTTCGGGAATGGATTAAGTTGCAAGGGGCTATGTCAAGTGAATACTGAGGCTGAAGCATCATAACGCGTTGAGGCCAAAACATGTCAAGATATGTCAGAGAGAGAAGTCTACCAACATAACAAAAAATATCGTTACAATTATAGTTTTACGTGTATTAAAAAATGAAAAAACAATATGTTGAAGCTTAGGATAGTACACCTATCCCTCGATTTACACGGTAGATAGGTTTCTGAGAAAAACGTGTAAATCGAAATTGTATATTTTTAATGTAAAACCGTGTAAATCGAAAAGTACACAAAAAACGCATAATTAGGTTGTTTTTTTAAAATCTATTGACATAATAACTGGTTTCATCAATTATGATAATTAAATCATCTTCACTTAGTTCTTTATCAGCCACCAGCTCTGAAATCGTTGAACTTTCTCCACCCAATAAATGCGCCAATTGTACTATCCGAGAATATTCATCATTCAATGCTGAAATAGAAGCTTCACCTTTTACTATATTTGGCTACAATTTCTTCCAATAGCCTTTGAGCGTTCATTTCTTAATCGTGGTATATGATAAAGCAATATGCTTAACACAGTCTAGAATTGTAAAATTTTTCCAAGCATTATTGACTGTTTTCCAAGCATTAATGAAGATTCGTTATTATCCATTTGTTCTAAAATGTGTGTTTGTTTTATGTAAAGAGCCTTAAAAGTCGAAATAATTCCCTGATCTAATGGCTGTAATAATGAAGTTGTATTATTTGGTAAAAATATAACTTGGACATTCTCATGCTGTAGATCTTGTGGATGTGCATGCGTTTTTGTGTTTGGTCCTCTATCCAAATCATTAAGGCCTTCTCCATGCAATATCTCTGATATATGAAGTTGTACTCGTACTCGTAGTGCCAGCTGCTACACTCTTTCTAATTAAGTTATCATTTTTTTAATGGTTCTTAATGTAGCTTCATTCATGCTATATAATCTAGCAACATCTTACTCTTTCTCCATTTTGTAAACGATCCAAAAAAAATATTTTGGATGCTAAAGAAAAAATATTTTTACTTCTTTCGACATAATAAGGCTACAAATATTATTCAAGATTTAAAACACGTAATTAAAAATTATGTATGTATTCGATTTTACTTAAAGAATAACAATTATCAGGTTAAAGACTCAAACTCAAACTCAAGCCAAGGATGAACGGCGAATGGCGGAAAGAGCTAATGGCGGGAATGCCAAAAGTATTCACATTTTCTATTAATTTATTAAATAAATAGGTCGATTACCTGTTTTTGGAATAAATGAAGCTCCTTGTGATTCATCCTTACATTCGCAACTGGATCGGCTTGGGAGGTCCAGAACCGTTCCAGCTCACAAAAATCGCCAAATTCATGGAGAACAACAAAGAAGGTGATCGCTTCTGACCGAAAATAGACAAGCCACTTGAAGAAGAAGATGTTGTATTACTTATATATAAAGTTAGCAATTTAGCTAAATTTATAGATTTTTTTTATCTATGAACAAAAATGAATCAGAAGAAATCAAAGAGCTTCAAACCAAAACTGAACTAAAAACCAAAAACCGGAACGAAAATCGTAGCTGAACCGAAAAAAAACATTTATTTTCGGAATGAAAAGCGAAAATAAACCGATATATTTTTTAATTTAAAAGTAACGAAAAAATATACTTTTTATCAGAGACACAGACAGATTTTAATCTAAAAATTGTCTTGTGTTGTAAATTAGCCGGCGAATGATTTAAAAATAATTGAGATAACAAGGAAAAATCCAAAAGGACGAGAGAAATACTTTATCGATTGTTTCCAAGGAAACAAAGATATCGTTATTATGTAACACATTGATTTTGATTCCCGGAACAATTTCATAATAATCCTGATTAAAGCTTACGGCTACACAAATATGTTTGTAGACTAATTAAAGCAATTATTATATTAATCAAAATAGAGCCAATTAAGATTATATTATCACAATGAATCATATATTTATATATTTTTATAGATGCAAAAAAATGATGCTTCAGAAATGTCACATATTCGTTAAAACGTATCATTACAAGAAAAATTATGCCACGTGTGCTTTATTTTCTGGAAATTTACAGACAATTTCCCTTGGCTTTTATCTGGATAACGACATGCTGAATAGACAAATCTACAAAAAATTGACGTATTTTTTTATGTTCGATTTGCAATATTTTTTTTTATGTTTCATAAATGTGATATACGCGAGTGCTTTTTAAACACATCTTTTCGTCGAATCTGTAATATTAAACCTGACAGAATGCTCCCGGCGGGGTGAAACGCGCCACTCATTGATTTACGCATCTTGCGAGAATATCAATGGTATTTAGATGTAACGATGATGAAACTCTAGCTTCAATTACTTCCGGGGGCTTGAGTCTCCCACCCATCGACATTGGAGCGACCTTCAACGCACCGCGGCTGTTATATAACGCTCTGGTGATCAGGATGTCGTATATCAAATGGTATTAACTCCCCATGCAGTATTGATTCGACAGTTTTTGTAGGGACCCTCCCCCTATCCTAGTGCCGCAGTACCTCGGGGCGAGAGGGATCCAGTTGTGTTAAAAGGGACAGACGGATAAATAAAAGCGAATAATGAAGACACCAACACCACCAACAACCTCCCCCACAATGACAAAAGGGTTCTGTATTATTGATTATTATTTCATGAAAAAAAATAAAAAAATATATACAGTCTAAACGGACGCTTTGTCAGCAACCGGTGTCCATTTTGCAGACTTTATCCGCTCTGAAAAAAAAGGCAATTTGAATAATGAAGATAATGGGTTTACTGAGCTCTGAATTAAGATAATAGATTCTATATTATCGCACAATCTGAAGCCAACTTGCACTTTATTGGATAGGTTACTTGTGTTTAATATAGACCATAACTTTCACGATTCGCTCGTAAATTATGAATTTCAGGAAAACTGTCTAGTCGCCTTTACTATATAATATAATGTGACTACAATGAAATTATTCTGAAATACTATGTATGCACGTGGCGATGATTATTCGCGCAGGCGTCGTGCAAAAATAGGCGTAACCGTAATTTTTTTTTCGGCAGAGTAATCATAACGTTTTGGTTTCCGGAATGCGGAAAGCGTGGCGCTGAAAACGCGGTGACAGTTGTGACCAATAGGTGGCTGAAAGGACGCTCTCGTCCATTGTGTTTGGGTTCGATGGCGTCTGGCCACCGCGCTATCCCTCCGGCGTTCCTGGTTGCAGACGGGATGGTTTGGGCGCAGACACACCCCGTGGTCACCCAGCCTCCTCCCACCCTGTCTGCAGCGGCGAATTTATTGCCAAAGGTGCGTTGAACCTGAAATAACCCGGTCTGCATACCAAATATTAGACGGCGATTAACTCAGACCGCACGATACGTCTGATGTCTGATGCTTTGTCAACCCCGTAGATAACGCACACAGTTTCTTGAGGTCGTTCGAGTCTTAAAAAAATTCGGCGGTCGTTATTTGACCCGAACGGGTCATAGGTTGTCGACTGGCGGTGCCTGGCGGCAATAATGGCCAATTGAACTGTCAACGCACCCGCACCTGAATTCATTTGATATAACTTTGATAACAATAATGTTTTATCGGCACATATGTATAATAATTCTAAAAGCTATGAAATATTACAGTAAAGCTAATCAGATATGGCTTGAAGCTCTGTGAAGCATATGGGGAATAAAAGCTAACATTTCAACCCAATTCATTATTAATATATAATAACCAGTGTTATGGCTTGTAGGTAACATGCATATTATTTCGATGATGTAAGTTACCGCGACTGAGCTAGGTTAGTAATCGGATAAATGTCTCACGGAAACTATGACTCAGTGATTTTTTTCTAACACTGGCCAGAGGATATGTAAGAAGAAAATACTCATTACCTCTCCATGTTTTATAAAAATATTTATATAGTAGTTTGGCGCGTTAGAATTAATTAACACTCAAGGACCCGGTCCCGCGTTAGTGCGGAAATTTTCGTAAACGGTAAACACCCGCTCCCGCACTAACGCGGGTTCACACGAAACGTACTGTCTAATGCAGGCCATGTGTCATTTCTTTTGAAAGTTTCATTGACTGGACACAGTTTCATTCATTGTCAAATGCCATTTATAAAAGAAGTATGACATTTACATTTATTTATGCATAAAATCATTCCTGAAATAATGGATTATTTGGATCGAACTTTCCAGTACTTACACATCGACTGTAACGAATTTAGGTTTTGCATCCATTCAATAAAATAACTTTTGGACATTGCAGCCAACCGTCACATCCCTTTAATAGAAAGCTAAAATTACCTACATACTACATATAAAGATATCTATTTGCTTTTATCGTCTAAAATACAATATATTATCATTTCAGCCTGAAAATTTTATTTCTATTTAAATATTCTAATAATTAATATAAGCATACTATATTGCATAATACTTCTTGGCCACCATTCCAAAGGAAAAAAGTTATTATGCATTTTTTACAGAGCCGCGCAAAATCGCAAGATCGATAAAAAATGCGGGTTTAGGTGTAAGTTTCGCCTGAAAACAGCGGGTGGTTGAGTGTTAATTTAATGCCATATATCCTTCGTTGAATAAATATTTATAAAACAAATAATATAAATTTCTATCCAACTGAAATAATATGTATATTAACCAGTGTCGTGGTTGGACACTGGGGGGAATATTAGTATGAGAGACTCATTCCCCTTGCATCTTTAGAGTCTTTCTTATTTTTTTTTCATAAAGACAATGCGTGATTGGCATTACAGAATAACACTAGTCACCAATCATGCAAAAAAACAAAACAATAACGTGAAAAAAAACATATATAACTAATATAAAATGCCTATAAAACGGCGATATTTGACATCAAATATATCTACATATTCGGCCGAGTGGTTGAGCAGAGTAATAGCTCTGGTTACCGGAGAGTTTCTGAGGAGTGTTCCGTCTCTACTCTTATGGAAGAAAAAAAAAGCATATGAACGAGCCTGATGACAGGAGGGCAACCTTTTCAGCCAGTATAAAAGGTTGGTTGCACTGGGTTTGTTCCTGACCGTTACGTGTCCCAGTTTGTCACGGGACATGGTTCTTTTAACGCTAATCTTCATCGGCTGGGCCCCAGGGATGACCCAACTTGCAAGTTTCGTACCTCCAATGAAAAATCATCGTACACCCTCTTTGGGAATGTCCGGAGTTTTGTTCTGAGAGTGAGACTATATTCAATGTAGTGAGGCGGTCCCTTAGTCCCATCTGTCACCAGGACATTGTCTTCTCCATCCCTACTTACATGGCTTTTTGGATTTTATTGCCGGGCTGTGGCTGGAGCGAGAGATTCTCCTCCCTTTAACATATTACCGCCTCTTAGGTGTGCAGGTCAGCCTGTATCATGAGCATTTAGATTCGATGGCTGCCACGATGGCTCGTCAGAGGTAGGTCTATACTTAGACTACATCGTAGGCCAGGCCCTCCCAAGAGAAACCCTCAGCCATATTTTGTTATTATTTATAATACTTTTGTATAATATAGATTTTAATTATTTATAATGCAGATATGGTAAATAATCGTAGTTGAAAATGTATGGTTGATGAATAAAGAATTTATATATAGTACAGAGGGGTTATGTACTGCGCCAACCAACAGCTAAATCGACCTTCTTTTCTCGAGAGTTACATACCCCAGGCAGCCCTGTATCCATGCGCTGGAGTATAAACTTGGGTAGAATACAAACTTCCTCATTTAGAGATACCTAAGAAATTTCTTCTGTATCTTCTCTAATCTGAGGGAATTCGAGGCGTCATAAGGGGTCCATATAATGGAACCTGATTCGAGCAAGCTCTTAGCCAATGCATCGTATAGCACTCGTATGACTAGGGTGCCACGTATAAGATGAGAATTTCTCAAGACGAAGCCCAACATTCTTGATGATCTCATACACACGTCCGATACATGTAAACTAAATTTAAACTTAGAATCAAATAAAATACCCAGATCTTTAACAGACGATTGCTTAGGAAGAGTTACGTTCTCAAGTCTGTAATTGAAAATGATGGGGTCCTTTGATTTAGAAAATGTTATTGTTTGACTGTCCAGCTTGCAACGAAAGGGCATCTTCCACTGAAGTAATAGATCAAAATATTTTTAAATCGTTTGCGAAAAATGAAAATTTACATTGAAAGACCCAATGAATATGAATATATAAATAAAATAAATAATAAAGGTCCTAAATTTGACCCCTGCGGAATACTGGAATGTGTGTTGTAAGCATATGACGTTTGGGAGTCGTATGTCACATATTGTTTCCTTTTATGGAAGATAACTCGAGAAGAAACGTAATAATAGGTCAGTATGAGTCCCGGGATTGTCGAATACTGACTTGAATTGGCAATTTGTTGGAAGTTATGTAAAGTAACACCATTAAATACCATGAAGTTTGATACGGAGTTCGCTTTGCGCTTAGAATATTTATCAAATCCTTATATGGATGATTGGCGCTTTAGGATCTTTCTTTTGTGCCATTCATCTATCGTAGTCAAATAAATAAATAAATAATAATAATTGTTATTTTGTAGCAAGTCAAAACTGCTTTACGTTCCGTGGTTAATAACGGCTAATTTCGGCATAATAAATTAATTAATACAATAATATTAATTTAAGGTATTTTAATTAACATATTTATATTATATATTTTATGATATTAATATAACATATATGAACGAAAAAAATTCGTATATTCACGGTTGAAGCATGTATATTTATTTATAATTAAAAACAATGAAAGTTACCTTTAGTCAGTGGCGGATTTACCCTTTGGCGCGCGCCTTGGGCCTCTAAAATTCAGGGGGCCTCGAAGTTCAGCTTTCTTAACTTCTTGGACGAGATTTGCAGTTTTCGTATTTCAACATCAAATATTTTGGCCCTATCTGGCCGAGGTTTATCAGCTTTAAGCACATGATTAAAATGTTCTCACTGTGTTTTAATTTAATATAATTAATTATCACTGTCAGGTAAACGTCAAAAATTTCTGAGCTGAAAATGTTTGGAAACCCATGCTGTCGTGTGGAAACCCATGTCTGGTACAATAAAAAATACGTCAATTGATTTTGTGTCCCACGTGCAATCAAAAAATGACCACAATTGACAAACTGTCCGCTAATGTTTTAAGCAAGGCTAGGTTTTTTTTGTTAATTCTTTGTAGAATATCATTTTTTTTTGCTGTGCGGCTCTTTTATCGTTTTTGATAAAATATTTTTTCTGGAAAAACATGCCTAAAATGCATATTATAGTATAAGGGTAGTGAAAATATTTAAAGGGGGCTCAAAATGGAATTGCGCCTGGGGCCTCTCAAGGGCTAAATCCGCAACTACCTCTAGTTATTAAAATATCAAATATGTATTTTCATTTAAGCTATTTCTATTGTCTCGTAGAATATCCTTTAAACCAAAAAATACCCTTTGAATACTAACTTGTGTAGCCGAAGCTCCTTAAAGCTCCACCATTGAAATTTTGTATAAATGAGGATGTGGGATTTCTCTACACTCCCAAAATTTTAAAATATTATTTTTGTTTAATCTTCGTATATGATTAAAGTTATTTAATAGATGTTCTAGGTTAACTTCTATTGAAATATCTAATGCTAATTTCTTGCTTCTTAAAAAATCCTCTATTTCGTCTTCCTTTCTTTATTATATTTCATATGTGATTAAAAATGACTGAAAATAAGTGACGTAGCGGCAGACCAGATAAAATGGAGAAGGGTATTGGATGAAGCCAGAGCTCTACAATAGGGCTATTGTTCCTATGATGATGATGATGATGATGGAATCCAAAGGATTATAATATATGAATGGAATTCCTAAGATTTTTTCTTAGGGTTAACATAAAAAACATGCAACTAAATGTGAAGCTCGAAAGTTTTTCCAAAAGCTCATGTAATTTTATTAACTAAAGTTTTTTTAACGAATTTTTGTAATTAAATTTAACAAGGTTTTCCCAAGAAAAATTCATCATCAATATTAATTTTATTTCCTTCAGCCCCCAATAAATACATATTTTTTTTCCACAAACTTCGAACGCAATCTTTGGTACGACATTTAATTCCTTCAACGTTTTTATCCATATCTCCTCAATGTTGACGAAACATCTTCATAAATAAAATAAGCATCCGTTATGACTACCAATGTCAAGATACATCAGGCACAAGTGTACCAACACGACCAAAAATATGATAATTAGACTTTCAACCCGCAAAATACAACAATTCCGCGATTTTTTTTGATAAATTTGTATACTTGAGTGTTGAGTGTTACCACTGATAATTTTACATCTCGTAATACGCGTCATAACAATAAGTCAACAGATTAAATATAACAGAGGTGTAAAGAGCAGTGCATTAAAAAAAACAGCATTCATTTCTGCCTTACTTAATAATTCAAAACATTATATTTTTTCAGGAAAAATGAATATTTTGCACGTGGAAATTTCATTTTTTTTTTATAATCTGTTAATATTAGGTAAAGCTCACTAAGCTTTTATTGTTTGACATCAAACAAAGCCGCGTTTGTACAAGAATCTAAAAATCCATAACATCTTAAATATTACCTGTCAAAAAATCTTAAATCAATATACTATAAAAATATATAAAATTAATTTTACACTACGAAATACGAAGTTACGCTTTCATTAAGTCAATATTTTCCATGATGCATATGTATATGCTTCATCATATTGTTACAAGACGACAGCCTAATTAAGAGCACAAAGAGTCCTCGACTTCAGTATGTAATTGTGCTCAGAAAATTTTGTATGAAAGTAGAACAACATGCAAAAAATACATGAAAACTTGTATATTGTAAAAAGTAATTTTAGAAAATACGTTGAATAAATTCCTGGATTCACAGAATAAAATTCTCCAAACATAAGTCAAACACGTGACAGTTATCAATAAATGACTGGACCAACTTCTCGCAGTTCTGAACGTCTCGATACAATTGTGCGGACAATGACTGATTGCAGAAATCGACGAGAGTTCCTCGTTCCACGAAAAAACAACATTTTACCACAACAATGGGTTTTTCAAGGGGGGGATTTGTTGGCAAACAATAGAATGCTTCATTGTAAAAGTTCCAAATCGTTCAGCGCAGACTCTTTTATCCATAAGAGTGAAGGTAAGTAAGAACTCGATCAATAATTGGTATGGTTAAATACATGACGAAACTCGTAGCGAATGTTTTGACGGTCTTAACCAACGAGCAAAAGAGATGTTTGATTTATGTAACTCAATGTTTTTTTCAGGTGGAAATTTAATGCGAAATCAATAATCATTATTAGCATCTAACTTGAAGCTTTTCTATAATATTTTAAAGATTCGTTCCCGTGATTTGGTACTTATAAATCCTTTCGTAAATGTTTTTCTTTTGGGTTTCAGGGGTATTCTGGCTTACGAGTTTTCTTCGTTATGCTTTGCTTTTCTTCACCTTATAATTATCAGATTTATGAATAAAAAATACATTTTTAATATTGACACCATAATATTTAATGTCCCCAATGATGAGTCAGTTTTTTATGTTGTTGACTTCTCTTTATTGATTTACTTTCGATAAGCTTCATGCTTGATAGAGATTGTTCGTATGAATATGTAGAGCTAAATAAAGAAAGGACAGTGAAAGCTATTTTTTTTCACTGATCATATGAGTCGGGAATATTATTCCAAGCGTTCTAAAATATTGTCTGTCTTTATTATCCAGGTCTTTTAAAGCATACCACTATTATTAACAATTACAATTATTTTTCTCGAATTTTTCTATGGTAATATTCATGTTTAAAATATTGTTTTGAAATAGCAAATGACAATTACTAAATTACTTGCTTGGAGATGTTTCAGCAGGCTTGGAAAATGAATAAAATTTTCTCATTCAAAATCTTGAGGAAAAAAGATTATTTTTTTCGAAAGAAATAACTTCTACCATCGAAAAAATTGTGTTTCCTTTTCCCCATAGTTAAGAATTAATCTGAATAAGATGAGACGTAGTATCTATCATGAAATACCATTATTGGATCTACTTCTTTTCCGTTATTTTTTGTGAAAAATATTTTAATTTCTGTTAACAAGGAAGCGTTCAAAAACGTTTCCACTTAAAAGCCAATGTATCCTGTTATGCAGAACTAGATGTTCTGTTTCTCTCTCTATTTCAATTAAAAAATCTTTAAACAGCTGATGACTGAGAGCTTCAACCATAATGGTGTTGATAATCTCAATCAACAAATATATAACTTTTCAGATTTATTTTGCAAATGTCTGCGCATAAAACACATCTTGATGAATGATACAATGGTAAACAAGTACCTCACATTAGATCGAACTTGATGAGCCTATTTCTGTCTTGGATCTTCAGGGAGCACCTGTTAGGGCGATTGGACTTTCGTTTCGTCGTTATTTCCATACACACATGTTTCATCATTACTTATGACTCGTTTGTGGATAGTCGATACCTTCATTCGGCAACTTCTGAGCAATATTATTATTATATCACATGTAAATAGTTAAATATGTTCAATACATTGCTGTATTATATTCCATTCTTATAGCAAAATTTAATGCAGATTCTTTTTTTCCATTTTCTTCGCAAGAAAAATATCGCGCGAAACCTTTTCCACAGCCAACAATACAGGGGATATGATACTATTTTTCAGTGCAATTTCCTAACGTTATAATGCTCGATGTGTCCTTTGTCAGTTTTGGGGTATGACATAATGATAAATAAGATTTCTATAAAAAAAATACAAAGACTTGCCACAATTTGAACCCAAACTGACAAAACAATGATTAAAAACGTTCTCGATTTACTTTTCATCTTTATAATATGTACAATAGTGTGTCATAAGTAATTAGACGCTCCATATTATAAACAATTTATATTTATAAAAAGTCAATTTAATCAATCTTTCTAATCCAGAAGTGCCTTAATCCTGCTGTTTATGGTGCATCTCCAGTGATCGATGTTCTATTGTGGAGTTTTAGTTAATTTTTCGTTTTCGTTTTTAGTTTTCGATCTGGAGATTCCCCTGGCCAAGGCAAAATATGTAGAGTGATCGTTAGAGACACGTATTTTAGCATATATTTTTTTTAAAAAAATAGCGTTTAAAATGACAAATTTTAGCATCTATTTCGCGTTATTTCTTAATTACGAATTTAAAGTTAAAAAGTCTAATTTATACATAATTTTTAAACGATATACAATATATTGATATAAAAAACATTTGAAATTAAATAGAAATACAAGAATACAACTGATTAAATATTATATAATGATTAAAATTCTATTAAAGCCTATCATCGAGCATGTTGCTATTGATGATTGTTTCTTAATTCCAGTACGTCGATCGTTAACAATTAAATTGTACGTATTAAAACCGTTCTATGTCAACACTTATTTGCAGGACACCAAATTGATTGAAGGGCAGCATTGCCGAATTCTTCGCGTTTCATCTTACAAGTAAAGTTGAAGAGTATCAACTTTTTACCCCACTTAATATTCCATGATAAATTATTTAAAAAAAATGTAAATTCTGTATCACTCTCAACATTGAAAGTGGCTGTTAATAAGTTAAAAGGAAGCAAGTTTCTAATACCGATATCGTTTCATCAATTTGTAAATTACATCTACTCCAGCCGCTACGCGGGTTGAATAGGATAGATTTTAGTGCTCATAAAACAATAAATCGTTTAATTTATATTTAAATGTGACTCGAGTTTCTTTAATAAACTTTACGGGAAACCGACTAAGAATATCATCTATTAATTCTAGTTCGGTGTTCTGCCCCACTTCTAAGAAGTAGCTCTAGCTCTATAGGCAAAATGCCACCTATGTTATAACCGAGAGAATTTTTATTCTATAATTTCATCCCACAATAAATGGGAAAAGGGGAACGAAGATCCTTCTAATTTTTATCAATTGTTAATAAATTTATCGCATACCTCGCTAACAAATTTACATTGAATTTTTAATACAGACTCATACAACTCTATAATTCTTCCTTTTGTTACACTTTTTCACATCACAAAACAAGTACCAACCTAAGTATGTGGCATGATAGACAATAGACAAGAGTTGACCATAGAAACTGGGAGGATTCTCTTTAGTCATTCTTCAAGAAAATCAATATATAGAAAATTTCGCATCTATTCGCATTTTTCAAAATTTCGCAATTATATCGCATTTATCGCTTCTATTCGCTTCTATGTCGCATTTATCGCAAAATGCGATAATCACGTATCTCTAGTGATCGTCTTTCCAGGTAGTTGCTCTACGGGACTTATGGTCGTGGATTATTTTTTTAATTGTGTTGTCAAAAAATGGCATATGTCCATTTTCTAAAACATTCATAATTTTTTCGGAATTTAAATTCTATCATAGAATATTACTTCTTAACTTCTGATAAGCCAAATTGTCGTCACACTTTCCTCCAAAATTTACGATACTTCACACCCAAATTCACCTACTATCACTAAATTAAATCTTTTAAACTGAACTCTTTTGTGAAGTCCAACACTATGTAGATCAGGGGTGAGCAACCTACAACGGGCCAGTTACAAATTTAAAAATGTTGTGAACAAAATAAGTCTAGTATAAAAAAATACAGAAATAAAACACTTATTAATATAAATATAAATTATAAAATCCAAGCATTTCAGGGCAAGATATTGAGAAAATCTTAATCAATATCTTGACAATAAAATGATTATATTTTTATGTGTTACAGCGGGACCATGTTATTAGATACCGTGTTATAGGAGGGTTTCCTGTTTATTAAAATTTTAGCTGACATTTTTTCAACAGCATCTTGAATTCTACGCTCTACTTTTTGCAAAAGATCCGTTATTTTCGTTTGTTAGCTTTTGGCTAGTTGAAATAAATACTGTAAATTACGATCTTTATTTAAATAAGGGGTTTTAAGGTATATTTTACGTTCTTCTCAAATATTATTGTTTATATAAAACAACATATTTACTGATTCTACTCTTTTAACCGACACGTCACGGTGGCTCGAAACCAACCGCGTCATCCGAAGGGGGTTTATTTATAAGAGAAAATAGTCCCAAGCATTTCAGGTATCAGATAAATAGTTATTTATGATATGCTTCATAATTTGGTCGATATTTTGGATTTTTAAACTAATCAATATGACGCGTAAATGCCACCGATAGACGACCGCCAAATTCTCGTGGCACATGTATAGGTTTCACTCGCATCTGGCACATCGTTACGGATGCGAGCGAGAAAAAACATTGCGCCTGTGGCCACAGAAGCGAATATTGTTGTTTTTATTTTTTTCGCAATTGCGTCAATTATTAATTATAATATTTCTACAAATACAAATAGTATGGAATATGTAGGATTCATATTTAAATAATTATTATCAAAAACTAAGTTTCACAAATATACCCCATCGGCACGGTTAGGTTAATGACAAATTTGGCATTGCTTCTTTGCCATTAATTGATATATATTTGCAGATATAGTCGTCACAGTTCGCACACAATTTTCTAACCGTACATCGATTAATCTCGATCAATGATCGCTTTCAGTGATCTTTGAGAAACAGACAGACAGATATGTTAATCTCAAGCGATCCTAGTATCCAGGACCTTTCAAAAATCGAACTGATTAATAATTCTAACTATACAATGATCCTAATACCTAAAACAGTTGGAGTGAAAGCCACAAGACACAATTTAACTCACAGATGATTTTATAGATTCTCCACCATTTTTTTTTGAGGTCAATGCCAATGTATCCTTCAACCAAACCTATCAAGTTGAATTTCTCTGTTGACTTAATACATTGCGCAAACAAATAAATACAATATGGCATGTCATTAAAAAATTACAACGTACTTTACGACCCATTTCCTGAATTTAATAATTTACGAGCGAGCATGAAAGTTATGTTCTCATTCAGACACGAATAAGCCAACTTATGTGGTGCAAACGAGCTGCACACTGCGCCATAGAGCTGACTATAATATCAAAGAAATGCAGTGGGGTGTTTTGGCTAGATTTGCCGATAGGTTCGCCATTGTTGCGGATGTCGACAAATTCGACACGACTCGCGCGGAAAATTCCGCTGAAAAATGTGTCAAAATCCGGGATGCGAGAAAAATTTAAAGCAGGGATACGCAGGGAACAAAGCTGGTTTTGCCGTGGCATACTATGCCGTGCAGCCCGGTGCTGCTCCCCAGGGAAATAAGCACTTCATGTAATGCAACTGAATTATTCATGCGCGATGATTTGTTAAAGCCGCTCGCCGCTCGACTGCTCCACTGTCAACTTTGAATAACTTCCAACATTTTTAATATTCCTTGCCCATGATACTTTTTCTGATTCGCTTTCTTGGTTTACCGATGTCTGAAAAAAAAATCGGAGCCCGGGCGACATGCCAGTCCCGTTCGTGTTGACCTTTGCCTTGGGGTAGGTCCACGAAATAGTCGGTCGCTTTAACAAGAGCTATATAACCCGGCACAACGGTCAAGAAACTTTCGAATAGAATTTGTCACGAAGTCAGGTTCAACAAATAGACTTAATGAGAATTATAATAATTGAAACAAGAGGAAAATATATTACTAATTTTTTGAAGCGATTTATTTCATATTTCTATATGTTAAATCATTGATTTACATCGATTAATATTAACATTTTTTTTAAAATAATGCTGTTAAAAATGTAATATTTTACAACCATAATATACTGGTGTAATAAATACCTTCAAACTGTACTAGTGAAAGCAGACTTATATTATTGGGAATAATCCCTGCTTTTATTTTTATTTATTATTATCAAAATTAGAACGACGAGAAGATCTCAAAAAAATGAAGATGTCTCTTTTAGATGCAATGCATTACATTGTTAGGGCATGGGGTGAAATTAAAGTGTTTTCGAAAAGCTGGAATCGTTAAGAAACAAGATAAAATAGAAGATACTAGCCATGAGAACAAATTTCTATCGTATCCTTACAAAATGACATGGACTTCGACATTAACGTGATGCATCTAAGGTCATGGATATCGATGATATAGTGCAGTGCTTCCCAATTACTTTCATGTCACGGCTCCCTAAATCTGAAAGAATTAATTACCGCCCCCCGCCCAAAAAAAAATATTTTATTAAGATTATTTGCCAATAATTATTACAATTATTTTATTTTAAATTTAAACGGCATATTAACGCTGAGGCGGGTTTTGCCACCTGGAGGCACCTCCGTCACAACCGTGATGTCATGACTGCGACGGACGTTCTCCAGGTTATCTTGGCTCTTCGA
>JAGXCT010032776.1:0-13829 GCA_022495035.1 Philopotamus ludificatus
ACAAAACTGAAACCGTGTTAAAGCGAAACCGTGTTAAGCGAGGGATAGGTGTATACATAATGTATTTATTACAATTATTCGGTTGGGTACCTGTCTGAGACCATATTTTCATATTTTCGAATTCCATTAATTATCTGAACAAAAGCTGCAGCCATGTACAGTAAGCCCTCCTATAACAAGTTTGACAATACCTCCTACAGCGTATTGCGGCGTAGAAGGGAAATAAAGGCCGGAACTAACTAAAAATTGAACAGCGTCATTTAAAATATGCAAATGGCAAAAAGGATCGATGTATTGATTTCGTTTAATTTACAAAAGAAAATTAAAAAGCCATCTATATATATGTACTAGTGTCCTTGGTTTCTATAACGCGGGTTTTCTTCGTTATCAGAGGGCTTTTACACGATAAAACTCGATATTAATCTCTGCGTAGTTGGCGAATTGGATCACTCTGTAATACCAGCCATGCATTGTCTGTAAATAAATAAATTAATAAATATAAGTAAGTGTGTGTTTGTGAATTCTTCAACATTATTTCTGAAAAGTTGAATTACGCCTTTGTTATTAAATTTCAAAATATCGTCTACTTCCTCATCTATATTAAAATTTATATTGTTAATAGCCGTGCCGATGGGGTCTATTGGGGACCCTAAGTTTTTAATGTTTCTCGAATAACTCTTTAAATATAAATCCTACATGTCACATTTTTTTTTTACTTATCTAATAAAGTCTAATCGTTGTCCTTTATTGACAGAAATTGCGAAAAAAACAAGACGCCCGCGATGTGCCGATTACGAGTGAAACGTGTTGCGAATGCTCAGTCTGCTATGAGACATATATAATCTCACATCTCACAAACTTAAGGTTTTGTCTTAAAAAAATGAATGTCTGCAACTGCGAAAAAACACGCGATGTGTAATCTCGCTCGCATCCGGTACGATGTGCCGAATGCGAGTGACACGTGCTGCGAGAGCTCAGTCTGCGGCGAGATATCACCGCCTGCGCGTGTTCTTTGAATAATCCATTTAAAAATAAATGAAATACTTGGGGTCTCTAAGAGAAATACTTGGGGTCTTCAGGCGACGTGGTTGTTTTCGATGTCACAATGATGATAATTTATTATTTTTTTCTGTCAGATCAAATGAAAACTCTTAAGCGCAAAGAATTTTTGACAAAAACTGAAAACAATTATTTTTTTACTAGTTTTTCTTTTGGACAAAATTAAGAACGGTCGTAAATCGAGAACTGACTGTATAGTATACACATGATTCGATTTTACACGGTTTTAATATCGCACAAAAAAATATGTAATGCCTCAACGTGAACGAATCCGTTAATTTTCAGACAACTGCACTGAAAATTATATTTTTATTCGAATTTAATATTATTCATGAAAATGATTTTGTGTTCATTAAATGAAAAATCAATTTATTTAACCTTATTTTACACGATTTCATCTAAAACATGTTCAGAGATCTTATGTAAATGTGTTTTTTTGTATTTAAAAAAATATTTTAATCTATTTCTGATATTAAGACGATTAGAAAAATCTATTTTCTTTATAGATTATATAATTAGATATAGTTTTAGGGATGGAATCGAGTATTGACGTGATTCGCTGTCCATGTTGAGTCGAGCTCCGCATTATGGTACACTGAAACACATCGCATGACAATGAAACACCACCGAATTTTGTAGCGGGCCTCTAAATTTTCCGAAACGAAAATATTACACGTGCATAATAACTTATGAGGCAACCATAGCAGTTACAAGTAAATTATTTCGATCACGAAATAACCTAATCGTGGCCCGGCCCGAAGAAACACTCGCCGTATAAAAACATCATTCATCCGACAAAACAAAAACGGAGAAAAAAAATAATAATACAAGAATAGTTAAATAAAAAATCGTGTGTCTGGTTCCCAAATGCCTCGGAGCATTATGTGCCTTTTTTATTGTTTTTTTTTTTTAATATTATTTCTATTTTTTGTTTCGACTGGACCCATTTTCCCGAAGAGTGGCCCGAAGAAAAATCAAATTACAACAGTTTCATGTCGAAATAAGTTATTACTTTTTTTTGTGTGCGGACCATGCACTTAAGTATCATCACGCCCGTACACTTTTGACATTTCCCCGCGTGTGTGTACATAACCTTTGGGGAATGTAATAAATACACGGCGTCGTTCGTGGAGTTAAATAATGAAACGCTTTGAACGGTCGAATTAATTATATGACTCGAAGAAATGGACGATTGCGCCTATGCGCCTAGTTGGATCGAGAAAAAAATACGTGTTTCGTGATGGAACTAAAAAAAAAATAAAGAAAATATTGACAATGGCAATGGATGCTGATTAAAAACGATAATAACTATCGAGAAAAATGTTTTATTCACTTTTGATCTGGATTAATTTTCGTTTACATAAAAATCCGTGTAAATTATAAATTAAATACTCATATTTTAATATTTTTTTCTTTATATACATTATATATAGTTTAATTCGGTCGAAAGACGGTTTTGATTTTACACGGTTCGAAAAAAAATATTAGATGCAGAGGCGCGCCGTCCATATGGACAGATTGTGCGGGGCACACAGGCGCCGGAAGTTTTTATCGTCAAAATTAGGATAATTATAACTTGGAATTTTTTGTTTTATCATCTAAAATAAAATAAAAGTGAGTATTAAAACCTTGGTTAATTTTTTATGCCGTTTGTGACATAGGAATATTTTTAATACATAATTTTAATTAATAAAATGAACAAGAATTCCGGCGCTTTTTAATAAAGCCCTGGATATAATTTTTAAAACAAATCCTACATATTTGTGAGATTTTAAAGAAAACTGGTTTTATAAATAATATTCAAAATATTATTCATAAAAACAGTTTTCAGTATTGCTTATATTAAAATTATTCTAATTACATATAACCCTTAATTTACACGTAGATAAGTCCCTAAAATCACGGTGTTAATCGAAAGCGTGCAAATCAAAACTTAAAAATAATAAAAAAATCATATTTTTATTTAAAAATATCTAATTTGTATAAACAATCTATGAAAGCATGAAGAAAATATAGTTGTTATTGTTATTAGTTATTGGTATCGTTATTAGTATTAGTTATTAGTTAATTGTTAGCTAATCGTGTAATTATTTTTAAAGGTTCTCTCAAATCAGCGTGCATATCGAAATCGTGCAAATCAAAACTATGCAATACCTATTAAAACATTATTATTTATCGGGTTTATCGATATTTTCTCGAATAACTCTTTTAATGTAAATCCTACATGTCGCATTTTTTTCTATTTGTCAAAAAAAAGGTCTAAAGAATAAATATTATAAATAATTATTGTCCGAAACCGTGTAAATCAATTTTATTTTTATTTTCAAAATAGCTAATTTATATAATACCATAAATAAAATATCTAGCTAGACATGTAATTATTTTTAAAGGTACCCTAAAACCACCGTGCATATCGAAACCGTGCAAATCAAAACTATGCAATACATATATGCCAATCTTTGCTGAAAATAATATTATTTAAGTGCTTATTTTATTTATTATTGACCGAAAAGAATATAATTTCATTTTTTTTTATACCGTGTAATTCGAATTATTCTCTTGGTTTTAAAATTCGTGTAAATCTCTGTACAATCATAGATTTTCAATATCGCTTTTAATTAATAATCATGATGAAATATTCGTTTTACTCCCATTTCTATTAAAAAAGTGGATAAAACATATATCGTGTTAATCCGAAATCGTGTAAAATCGAGTAACGCATTTACTATTAATTAAACAATACATATTATTTTGAAATCGTATCAATTATTATCTCATATTCGTGGACTTGGTTCAATTTAAAAATAAAATGACTATAAACATCCCCAAAAAAGGATCATCTTTATCTCGGTAGGCACTCGCCGAATCTTCGGCTCCCGTTTAAATGCAAATCAACACCGCGCAAGAGAAAAAAAGGGAAAAAAGTGGCTAAAAGGATTCGTGCAAGGACCAATTTGCACGCGCTCGCATAAACACGTTGCCAGTGCGGCCGACAGCTTCCATACACTCGTCGACCGCGTACCGAAAGGTCGCAAGCGACAGCCACACGAGCCGGCGGAGGGCTAGGCACCATTGGACCGAGACCCGTACATAAATTCTCGCTATCGAAACGATATAATATAAAAAGGGCATAAAAAGTGGCTTGATTGCGGTCCGGACCAATCCACGGCTCGGATACCTGGGCCACGATTTTTTCGGGGGTCATTATTACGGACGGGGACGGAGGGCGCGGGGGGCCGGGGAGGGCTGGGGGCCCCGCCATTGTCCCCGGGTTGGTTCCACTCCCAGTATTATGTCGTAATGGATAATGATTTAATACAGCGAGGGGCAGATGCGAGCAGGATGTGGTCGGTCTCCCAGTGTTATTATTGATAATTATTTATCTGGGCGTAGGTACGAGGGATGACATTAATGCCTTGAGCCTATTTCCTAGCACGGAGACGCGTAAAAAAAATCCTGGATCGTCGGGGCTCGAAATATGGACAATAATATGTTGCATTAATTCTGTTTTTATTAATTATTCAAACTGTTTTACCAAATAGACCCCTCGTCATTTTTTTCGTTTTCGGTAGACCCCCATAATATACGATTTTTTTTCTTAACCAATTAATTTCACACACTACTACTTACTTTGATACCTTTATTGAAAAGACATATAATGTAAGTAAACATTTGTGTTTGGAATTACTCAAACCAGAGCCTAATAAAATTCTTACGTAAAATGAATACACAAATAATGATGTTAATGAGAGAAATGAACCTAATGCTCCAATAGCAGTTGTTCAATTTTGATTCAAATTAGTGAGATATGATCTTAATGATGCAGGATAAGCAGGAATATCTTTCTGAAGTCAGAACTGCTGATAACCCTTTCTAAACTGCACCTAAAGCTCTTCGTTTGTTCTTAACCCAAGTTAAATGGGTTCCAATCACGTGAACCCTCAGTTACATATCGAAGACCACATTTTATTCCTTTTGACATAGACCCCCTGCAAGTCAAAATCGACCCCTGGGGGTCCGTATAGGCAAACTTGTGAATTATTGAGTTTGACAATGTTAGTCTCAATTTACATAATTTTCTAAAACCTACCGTTATAAATCAAGTGAAAGCTCAGTCAACTTTAATCACAAATATGACATGAATTCTTCTTCTTCTAGGTTAGTGATGGCAAATCTAGAAGAAGCATGTCAAACTCGTTTACAAAAAAAATATTCAGTCTATTGCCGATATTCAATAATAATAGTGATATGAATTTTTTTTTTAGCGATTTGTGAAGTATTTTGTAAAAATTGTGGTATTTATTGAAGGTAGGAATCTGAAATATGTTATGGGTTAACATTTAAAGATCCCCTTTTTTCATATAAATCAATTGAACTTAGAATTACAAGCTTGAAAATTAGAGAAAAATCGGAATATATAAAAGACAGGTGAGGTATGTAACCCTTACTCGAGCTTGAAGTGCAGCAAATACCTACCCTCAATTGAGGATAGGTAGCTTTTTTCGCAAATAAATACTTTTATTAGGGCGACCCATAATAGCTGTCCATACGGCTAGATTGTGCGGTGCACACAGGCGCCCGGACACCAAGAAGAAAAAAAAATGATAATTTATTTAAATGAATTATGTTTTATTAAGCACACCAGACGTACAAGGACAATAATTGAAGTCCTACACAAAGGTGCCGAATACTTTCGGCACGCTACTCCCGACAGGGCACCCGAGTTAAGTTAGTTAGGCCTCTTTCCTTTTTAGATCAGGTATAATATATTTTTTTTTTATGTTTGAAGGAAAACCCCTATAATGAGAGTCGATAATCGATCTAATCCCGATACCTTTGCTTTCGCTTCCTCTTTACTAGGGGACCTCTCCTTTGGAAATATCTTTACCACGATGAAAGGATTGTTATTACGCAACAAGGTTAATGCTCCCTGTGACGAGTCACACCATAACCTCTAGAGAAGAAGAAAGTGAATACCGAGACAAATCCCCTCCCACTTGCCTGGATATAGTAAGGAAAATAAAATCAAGGTCAATCAATCAGCAATGATCAAGAGAAGGAAACTTCTTTAAAAAAAACCGCATACCATGAAAGATTGGGCCTTGTCAGGATGTGGGATTGTGAGCTTTTGAGGATTGGGTCTTGTGGGAATGTGATTGAACTAAAAGGGTAGAATGCGTCCAAAGGAGTATGATAAGGGGTAATTATGAAAGCCTGATTTGGAGTGTATCCTTTTTTCCCTTAGTTTTCCGAAGATAATTGGCTTAGATTATGGGGATTCGGGAGTTTGGGAGAAATAAATTGCCTCTATGTCTAAGAATCAGGATCAGGAATCAAGGTCTGCGAGGATTTAAAGACAAAAATACATTCTTGGCGTGTAACTTAGTATCAAATATTTTCATTGGAGGAGTAGGATCTTTTCCTTAAAATTCAGCTGAAATACAAATATTTGTATTTGTGTTTCAGCTGATTTTTGTTTATAGAATTTATTGCGCGACCATTCAGTTTCTATTTCCTCTTTTTATATGTAAAATTTTTATATGTAAAAAGTACTATTATTTTCATTATTATTATTATTATTATTATTATTATTATTATTATTATTGTCATTATTATTATTATTGTTTATTATTATATGACTGTTGATTATAAATAAAACCATGTATTCTGTATTCATACGACAAATAAATAAAATATGTAAAATCTGCAAGCCGTTTAAGGTTCGTGATTTTTATGTAAAGAGGTCGAATATTGTTTCAGTTGACCTTATACATCAGAGGTCGGAGAACTTTTTTGACCATTGTCTCAAAATATATTTTAATAATATTATATACAAAAAATAGGTAAAAAAATCGTTTACATTTCTCCTCTTTTTGTGAAGAGTAAGGGAAAGACTGAAGAGATTGAGATTTTGGGAGTTCTGGGATTGTAATGCTTTTGACAGTATTCCGGATGGTATTAAAATTTAAGGGTTTTTGAAAGGAAAACGGATAACCAGGTTTTTAATGACTTTTAATAACTATTAATTATTAATAAAATAAAAATAATTAAGTTGTATGGTTTTAAATTTACACGTCTGTTTTTATTTCAAAAAAATTGGATAATAAAAATTTAATAGACGCATATAGATTTTTTTTTTATTTTCTACACATTGTGTTTTTTAAATGAAGATGAGTTTACGCTGAGATTAGTCTCGTTTATTATCAGAAAGTGATAATAAATAAATATATTTTTACTTTTAAATATTAAATAAATATAAAATGATTTAATTCGAGCCCTGTCTCGATCCCTAGATGATCTACGACGCCATGAGAATAAAACGTCAAAGTGCAGCCCATATTTTGGAATTACATGCGGGACCTCTGAAATTAGGCACGGCCACTAATTTTCTTAGTTTTTCATCACCAATCCGGATTATTATACACATACACACACGCGCATCGAGCGACACTAATCGCGAATTTCTTAAATATCCAACATTTACCAATTGCACCACACTGTAATTTTCTCATGGTTCTCGTGCTAACAAATGAGTGGTTCGAAAAAAAAATTCGCATTACCGCACAACGATGATTATTACGAAATATTCCATTTTTTTGTACGATCTACAGAGTGCAGACGACGCATTTCTAATTCGGCAATAAAGCCAGTTGATTTAGTAAATTATATCGGTACGAATTATTTAATTTATTTCGATAATAATTGCTCAATTGCGGATGTGTTTTTTTTTGTTGTTGTTGAATCGTGTTGTGCAAGACCGCGGTGTGCGAGGGCCGCTCGCGGCGATCCCGGGAATTGCACGTCGATCAACGCATTTAATTGCGGTCGTAAATTTCGGCGGGAATATTTGAAAACACGTTTCGAAACGCAAATTGAAAAAATAAATAAGCCCGGCGGAATAATAAAAAAAATATTGTTTTAATATCGGGCCGGCCGTGTCGCTGTCAAGATGGTGGATGCGTTAATTATCCAATCGGGCGGTAAATCATCGCGTTGGGCAACGCGGCGGCTGCGCGTGCGCATGCGCTGGTCGGCCAAGCGTTGGTCGGCCATGGCCGGACCGCGTCGCGCTAGGGCCAATCGTGTCCGGGCCTCGCTGGCTGACAACCCAATCATCGCACACCCACGGCCGTATTAATTTGTCGCTTTGTCCGCGTGTAGATCTTCGGCCACGACGACGGATATACAATACCGCGGTGTAATTACATGCGGAAGATCCGATCTCGTGGGCGACGTTACCAAATGAGACGGTGAGATCTAGCCGATACGACAACAAAAAAATCATAATTTATTCTTGTGTTGTAAACAACTGAAATCAAATATTGATAAATCAGTAATTGGTGGTAGGAGAATGAGTCGAATATATCAATAAAACATAAGCATTTTTTTTTTGGTAATCATCTGTGCTGTCCAAATCCAAAGTTTCAATGACAGCTTTCGTTGGACTAGACCAGAGTTTCCCAAAATATGTTCCGAAGAACACTGGCGCAATTCAATTTTGAGACTCTCCATCTATATCAGTGGTTCTTAACCTTGTCGGAGGTACTGAGCCCCATCAGCTTCATATGCGCGTTCACCGAACCCTTATATCATTTTTCATAATATCGTACAATAAGTCAGGCGTGTGTTTTGACCTCCGCCGAAGCCGAGACTCACCAAACCCCTGGGTTCGATCGAACACAGGCTAAGAACCACTGCTCTATATATTTATTACCACTACATGTGTACAAGCACGAATACGAGTATTGGTACCCGTAATTGATACTCTTAAATTTTCCAAAAGGTTATCAAATGACTGACATTCATGGATAATTAAATAAACGATTCGGGTAATTACGAATATCTGTATAATAATTTTTAAATGCGCCTTTTGAGTTCCGCTCAGGAAGAGTAGAGGGTGAATACAATGTCAATTCAATATAAAATATCATTTGTTGAAGATCGTTCAAAAAGGCCCCCTGAAATTTGGAGCTTTATGCGCTGCGCCTAAGGGTAAATCCGCCACCGAATCTTCTACTTCATATTGAAAGGTAAGTGATGGTATATATCCACTGATGTTTAAGACAAATAATCTAGTTTTGACAAATCCTTCATCAGAGGCGCGTCGTTTATATGGCCAGATTGTGTGGCGCACACAGGCGCCGGGAGATTAAGAGGCGACAGGAGGGGAATAATTTAAAAATATTGAGCATTAATTAAATAAAAAATCTTATTGTTGACATTTGGTAAAGGGGTTACAGTTCTGCACACAATTACAGTTTTGCACACAGGCGCCGGACACTGTCGGCGCGCCACTGTCCTTTATGATCGATAAATCATGCATACATATTTTGTTTGATTCTAGGTTAAAATTTAGTTTACATGTATCGGACGTGTGTATGAGATCATCAAGAATGTTGGACTTCGTCTTGAGAAATTCTCGTCACATACGTAGGACCTTAGTCATACATTTAGTTATTCTCTTCTTTATTGTTATATATGTCATTTTTTTTCACGCATCTATTTAATTTTTCATAAAGACTATGCGTGATTGGCATTACAGAATAACCCGGGAAAAATTAATAAATAAATAACTAAAACATAATTCTTTTACAATATTTCCGAAACCTAGTAAGGACGATTCCTGGATTCTGAATCCATTTCCCATGACAACCAAATGAGTAGACTTGGGCGTAAGTAATTATGAAAATCAAATTGATTTAATTAGTGGCTCTGATTAGAAAAAAAAAATATAAGATCTGTCATTAAAATAAATCTGGACGAGTTTATCAGAAGATTATCCCAATAAAATAAGCTATTATGGTTTTACTTTTTCCGTTTTCGTCATCCTATATATGCAATGCAGAATTGTCTTGTGTTCGGCGCCTGTGTGCAGAACATCTATTACCCCTTTAAATGTGCTTGAAAAGATGAACTACGGGTAATTGCTTAATATTGTTATATATTATTTAATCTCGACTTTAAGAAATGTAATTCATTTTAATAAATTATTAGTTTATATTTAAAAAAATCCTCTCTTAGCGCCCATAATTATCTAGCGCCTGTGTGCACCTCACAATCTGTCCATATTAACGTCGTGCCCCATGTAGTCACACAAGGTCGACGCCATACCGGATATAAGAATTAAATTCACCGATATTGTGCCTGATATCAAGAAGATTTCAAAATCATCAAAGTCATTAAAGGCTTTATTTGCTCATATTTTTATATGTAATCAATAAATAAAGTAGTTTTAAAGTAAGTTCCGTTCAAATTGTGGATTTATTAAGTATTTATTTGCATCATTCGTTGATCTATACAGTTTTCTGAGATTTTCTCGGACTGATCTATTCCTGTTCTTTAACCCTTTATAGGACAAAGGCGGAAATTGGTTAATATATTAACCATTCGCTTTAAGGTATATATTTCCATGAGCGCCCATTGAAATGTCAACCTTAGTAAAGTAATATTTTGTCGAGAACGCTTTTTGATTAATTTATTGTTATTGACAATAAGTATTGTCAATAAAAATAAAAAGTAAAAAAAATCCAAAATAATTAATTTGCCCTATAAAGGTTTAAAGCTGTATATATTTTTGTAGCATTAATATTAAATTTTTCTTGGATTTTAAAATGATAATATTTAAACATTGCAAAGTAAAGGGTTCAATAATTAACAGTTAGTTATTTACTAAAGTTCTGAAGTTCTAAAATCTGATTTTAGAAATTAGTTCTCTAAATAATTTGACTGTATGTCTAAGAATCAGGATTAGGAATCAGGAATCATTGCATAAAAACATCTCTGCGAGTATTTAAAGTCAATAATATATTATTGGCTTGTAAAGTTTAGTCTCAAATATTTTGATTAAAGGAAGAATTTTTTTCACAAAATTCAGCTGAAATACAAATATTTATATTTGTGTTTCATCTGATTTTTTTTCATAATTCCTTAGAATGTATTGCGCTAACAATCAGTTTCTATTACCTTTTTTATATGTAAATTTATATCTGCAGGCCGTCTAAGGTCGTGACTCTTATGTAAAGAGTTCGAATATTGTTTGAGTTGACCTTATACATCAGGGGTTGGAGAACTTTTTGAAGTATTGTCTCAAAATATATTTCAATAATATTATATATAAAAAATATCAATAACATTTATACATCTTTATACATGAAACTTGGTTTGGCTATATTTCTGAAACTCTTTCCTGTTTTATCATTAATTAATTTGACTCATACTTTTTTATTAAAAAAAACTAGAGTAATAATATTAATAATAAATAAATTGTCCCCTAGAGCGTCAGGGCCCATATGTTATGGAATACATTCCACACCCTTATTCATTTCTATGCGAAATATATTAATATGAACAGTAATTAAAGTGTATTATCTCTTTAACACTGAAAAAAAAAATTTAAAGGTTTTTATGTTTCTCAACATTTTTAAATAAACACATTTTTTCATTTTTCTAAGATTAAAATAAATTCAATTCTAATTTAATTTATTTTTATTAATATGTATCTATATTAATTTTCTTCCTTTCAAAGTATCATTAGAAACACCATCGTTTCTCAAACTTTTCGATTCGCGATTAACTTTTGTATTCTGTAGAAAATATCGTGGAGATGGAGGTTTTAATTAAATTCAATTTTTCTACGACCCCCTCGGGGTCGCGACTCTCACTTTGAGTATCACTGAGATACATCATACACTAACCATCGCTTCTAAGGACCGTGTATATTTAGGGGTACATGTACTTATTATCACAAAATAAATTAGAATATTATTTTTTTATTTTAAAGTAATTAGTAATAATAATATACAGTGGCATATTTAGCACTTGAGAGGCCCCAAGCGCATTTCAATTTTGAGGCCCCTCCTCTCTAAATATATTTTCACTACTTCTACACCCTATAATCAGCATTCAACGGACATATTATGAACTCAATAGTGTTACAATATTTATTATTTTATAAAAATTCGAGGGCCCCATGAATGCCGAGGGACCCTGGAGGACTGTACGCCGAGGGCCCTGTTCCATGAATCGTAGCCGTGCCTTATGGCAACTACGCACAAGAATCCATGGATCATGATCTACTAAATTATTAATTATTTTTTAATGAAATAAATCGTTGTGAAAACCGAACTTTGAGGCCCCTCAAATTAATGAGGCCCCAAGCGCGCGCCTTGTGCGCCTAATGAGAAATCCGCCACTGATAATATAAAGTAAGCATTAGAACCTATCCCAAAATAATATATAATCACAGTCTTTTTTTACATTTACAATTTATTCAGAGCCAATATAAAAAAAATATCTGAACCGTGCTAAAACGCGATCGTGTAAATTGAAATATGCACGTAATTATTATCGCATAATAAATTTTAGGATCTATATTTTTATTCCGCGAGTAAAAAATCGTCGACCGCAATATGGCTACCAATGTCAAGATACGTCAATTTTTCTACGAAACCCCGTATGTTTTTAAAATATATTATCCAATTTTATTACTTCACTGTACGTTTTATTAATTCTGACTCTCCCTATAATTACAATAGAAAAATTATCGTACACAAATACGATCGGCTTCTAAAGCACGATACGATCTCAGTATGCGGGTACAGGGTGATTACGAATGATATATTACTTTGTGGCGTTCGCCGTCCAATTTGAAACCTCTTAAGATAGTTGTCCTGGTAGTTGTCCCGATACTTGTTTATTCATTTTTTTCTCTCTGTGAAGAGAGCCACGAAGATTACATGATGTCCGCGTTTTGATTTATGTCTGTTTAAGTGAAACCATGCGAGATACATAATCAACGATTTTCATGGTCGTGGATTATAAATATAGTCTTCAAAGAGTGTGTGAATATTTTTTTTACGCGGCGCAAAATAACCCCGGCGACCGCGCGCATCTTCAGCCAGTGACTCTGTCCCAATACCCCTTTTGAAATCCGTATCGAATACGCCGGAAACGGAAACGCGCTTGCTTTCTAAATAATCAAAAAATGATTATCCATCTTTTTCACGTATTTTAGACGCAATTACAGTTTTGAAACCACAGCGATGCGTCGAACCTAACCTATAAAACGTTCAAAGCCCAATAAAAAAGCAAATGATAATAAAATGGATGCACATGCGGCGATGGGTCGCCGGGCCAGTTCCCCGCGGAGACCATCATGAGATACCGAGGTGCGTCTATGTGTGCGTGTATAAATAAAAACATAACCAATAAGCCGCGGAGTACAAAGGAGGGCGAGCGGCTCGAATTCGAATTAGCCGCGGGCCCGCCGCCATCTTGAAACGCAACGTGAAATGCGTAGAGATACGATACAAAAAAAAAATGAGACGAAATTGTAACGAATCTATCTCGGGGGAGAGCGGCCATGGTCCCCTGCATTAATTCCCAAAATGTTTATACGATAAATTATGATGTAAATCAAAAGGGGTAAGGTTATGGCCGTGCAATCAAGACCTGGCCGAAAAGTTATGGCACTTAGGGCCATGTCATTTTGATATATTCTCGTATCGCTACATAAATTAATGATTATTTAACGCTATGACCAGCTATTGCTAAATGTTGATATCAAAATATGAAGATAATAATTAGAAAATATACATCGGTGGCGGATTGATTTCACGCATCATGAAATATTCATGTCTATGAACATAAACTGCGGTATTTTGAGCAAATATTAATACATATAAAGATTATAAAGATGTGTCTCTCACACTTAAATTTCCCCCAGTGTCAAACCACGACACTGATTAATTTTAATATTATTTCAGTTGGAT
>JAGXCT010032777.1:0-15552 GCA_022495035.1 Philopotamus ludificatus
GTCAACTCTATGCAGGGTTATGTTGACTGTAATATAAAAAATGTAATGAGATGCTTTTACGATATACTCACTGCATGTGTGCATTATCGATGAGATCCGGAGAAGGTAAGTTTTCATACGGAACCGTAAATACTTCGCCGACTGGTAAACCAGGTTCTGGACCCACTTGATATAATTCCTTTACATCTTCGATATTCATTAACCAATAATTTAATTGCCGTTTCGCTTTCGGGGGCACCCCGCCAGATTTGTTTAGGAAAAATCGTACCCAACCTATACAATAAAATATATATTAAAGCATCTCTCATAAAATATTTTTAAATAGATCAAGTCATATATATGGTGCAGCTTAACATCAAGTCGCATCCGGGAGATATGACAATTCGAAACATCGAAAGATGATGAATGATCTATAAGGTAAGCCGGAAATTAATGACAATGATTTTTATGATGTTTTTAGGGGTTAAGTAAAACGGGAATTATTTATGACTCGACCTAATATATTTAAATAAAAACATACCGTTAGGAATATCAGTTATCATTTCGGGTTGGCAGCAAGTGTTGCAAAAGCACTGCGGTGGATCACTCGTGAATATAAAATTAGGCAAATCCAGTGACTCCTTCATTTTCATCACCCGGTTCAGTAAAGGACATTGATACACCGGCGGCTCTTCTCTGAACAACTCTCGAATGTAATAAACGAAATCGTCGCCGGGCAAATACCTCGACGACCTCTCTCTAAACAAAATTCTGATGTAATACTCGTAATCGTCCGAAAACGATGACGTTTTTGCCGAAGTGTAATCCCTCAAAATATCGATGCACAAAAATAATACGCTCAGAATACATTCCGTTTTCAATGGTGAGCCATCGTGAGTCTCTGGCGACGCCACAGTCATCTGATTGCTTTCGTAAACATCTTTGACGGATTGTGCTAACAGACTTCGACACTTATTGAATATTAATTTGTACGAATCTTTTAGATACGCATTTTTGATAGCCATCTGACGCGGACTATCTTCGATGGGGCTGTCCAAGTCCGACGAATCGCTGGGACTATAATTTAATGCGTCCCGTTTACATTGTTTCCATAGTTCCCATAGTTTCCAAAATTTCACCAATGAATCGTTAAACGACGAAGTGTGCCATATTGGATTTGCAGAATTACTCTCGAGTAAATGATGAAGGGTTCTAGGAAGTAAAACGGATACACCTTCGAGGCTTTTAGAACGTCTCAATGTATTCACAGCACGCGGTATATTTGGCAATGTCGTGCTTCGATGTAGTGCAAATTCCCTCTTTATCTTATCGTCGTACGGAGTAAACGACCAAATGCTACACGTGTGATCTTGGAATGTCGAATTATTGGCTTGGACACTCAATCCCATGGTCCTTCGTTTAATCTCTCTATTGCGTATTTCATTAACGACGTTAGCAGAATCCGTAATTGAAATATTTTGAATTGCTAAATTGATGCTTTCATTTTCGGATAGACTTTTTGATAGCCTATTCTTTGCCGTCTTATCTCTAGGTAAAAAATTGATACAAGATGCAGATGGTTGAGAAGAATATCCGAAACTGAAATTATTTCTATCTAACGAATTCGACTCTTTCTCGTAATATTCTAGATAAGCTTTTTCACACAATTGAATCGTTTTATAATAACTAGACGCATTATTCCCGTTATGTTCAATGACTCCATCTGGTTGAACACACATATTACTCGCATTGGATATATTATCCGACATATTCTCCATATCCAGCTCCGACTCAAAACTAGGGATCGTATCTTCATTTATGATCGAAATCTGAAAAGAAAACACATGAATAATAAATAAAAGAACTAGATTTCAATTAAAACGTAAATTAAATCATAACGACCTGCTCGCACTGTCCGTATATATCGATTATGGGATATAATTTATTTATTTTTGGTGTCATTTGTGTGAAACACCCGAGATTCACATCGTTAATAATCAAATGTAATTCTCGGTTTTCCGTAAATTCCAACGCTATTATTGAACCAGTGCGTAACGAGTCCAAAGGTTTGCCGTAATCACTCCAAATCTATAATTATCAAAAAATATACATTAAAATTTGGTGGACATAATATTTAGTTAATATTTAAATAAAGGTTTTATTAAGTTTTTATTGTTAGTTTATAATTAATAGTAAAGTGTCTAATCTTAGAGCTGTCTCTATATTGTGTTTGCATTTCCATCACTGACGAGGGATTCCTTCTGTTGATTTTTACCACATTTTTCGATCCTTTAGAAAAATATATACGCATAAAAAAATCTAAATAAGATATATTATAATTAACTTACCGTATTTCCATCTAAATACAGATGATCGACAGATACGATCCAACATCCTTGATTTAGATCGACTGCACTTGTCGGTAATCTCAATGCCAGAGTAGATTTACTGACGCCGATCATAATCGATGAATTCCACGTAAGATTCGTTTTCGTTATTTGAAACTAAGAATTATTAATCGATGCATTAAAATTTGAACAAATAATAACACTTATATAACAAATAATAATAACACTTATCGAATTACAGTAGAACCTCGATTATCCGGATTAGTCAAAATAAACAAAAAAAATACGATTAGTTTTTTGTGTACGGGCGTGCTGATTTTCACATCTGCTGTTTACGTATCAAAATAAAATGCGTTTTATACTGTTCGCTCACCAAGTCCAGGTTTTTAGTCTAATAAATATGTGCCTAAACGCCAACGATCCTTGGATATAAAAAAAAAAGGAAAAAGTTTTAAAGCTTTCATTTGGTTTAATGTCAGAAGATGGAACCCTCAGGAGCCGAAAGTTATGAAAAAATCAGCAAAATGAAGATTTTGAAGAGCATTTTATGGTTCATACAAAGATCTATCATTTGACAGCCATATCTGGTCCAGTCATTGTGTGAAAAGGCACATTTTAATACAAGATTAAATGGAGATTCCCATTCAAAGCAAATGGGCCATTTGAAAGATTCAAAGGGGACGATACGGCATTGTAAAACCCTTGAATTCATGGGGAAAGCTTTCGTCGACATACCTTCAGCAAACACTTCATTACATTGAACATTTTTGGTATATGTAAGGATCTGATGAATAATTTATTTGTAATGCTGGATGAGACTGGCTGTATTGGAAGAAACTACCTAATAAATCTTTAGCATCAAGACGAAAATACTGCACTAGGTACAAAATTAAAGAATGTGTCACCATAATGTGTGTGCCAATGCAACAGGTAATATAGACTTCCATAGGACATAGAAATTATAAAGCTTATCATGAATAACTATTTCTATTCTTATAATAATCTTTTTTTTTAAAAGTCAAGATATTTATGAATAATTCATCAATATCTTGAGTTGAAATGCTTGAGGTCTATTTTCCCTTTAAAAATAGTCCCCCTTCGGACGATGGGGTTGGTTTCGACGTGGACGTGGCTTGTAGGTACCAATGGCTTGTAGGTAACAGTGGCTTGTAGGTACCAATGGCTTGTAGGTCGCAGTGGCTTGTAGATGACAGTGGCTTGTAGGTGACAGTGGCTTGTAGGTAACAGTGGCTTGTAGGTTGGAGTGGCTTGTAGGTGACAGTGGCTTGTAGGTACCAATGGCTTGTAGGTAACAGTGGCTTGTAGGTAATAAGGTAAATAAACTACCTAATAAATCTCAGCATCAAGATCGAAAATACTCGCACTAGGTAAGCAAAATTAGTAAAGAACGTGTCACCATAATGGTGTGTGCCAAATGGAATAAAGTGGTGATGGCGATCACTGTTTGTCATTTGGGAAATCAAAGAACTCCTAGATGTCAGTAAAATATCAATAGTCTTCCCGTTGAATATGATCATCAGAAAAAGCTTGGCGAATGGTGAAATATTAGTCCACATTCTGAAGCTTTTCACTGTTTAGTCGGATGAAGTGGTTTTGGAGGAGTCAAGAAGAGGTGGATTCAGGACATCTTATATGTTTTAAAAGTATTCGCGATTTAGCAGCTTCAAAATGAAAAGCTAGTCTTAAGCAAAATCGATAATTGTTTTTTTTTTAATAAAAAATAATTTAATATTAAAGCTATTATCTTTATAAAACTGAAATGAAAAAAAATATTCATACTGAATATAATCGTCTTTTCCTGTCAATTATGATTTTTTTCGATTATCCGGATTTGTCCTTATTCCGGACTACCTTCATCCCCAATTAGTCCGGATAATCGAGGTTCTACTGTATTTAGAATAATGAATAATACTTTGAACGATTGTCCGCGAATAATCGGTTTGCTAGCTATAACAATTGCACGGTTATATCCCGTAAGACGTCGAACACCGATTCCTGAAATTAATTATAACGTTAACCAGTCATAATTTAATATAAATATTGAATAGAGCTTACCGTGTTTTTCGATAACTATGTTTCCGCCGTGATTAATATGAAAAAACGATTTTTTATGAATGCCAAAAGGTTTTTCCGCAATTTGACGATCGTTATTGTTAATATTAGCGATAGACATGTTATCCGGTGAATCGGCTCTCATCATGTTATCATTATCTGAAGAAATAATGTTATTATCAATTGAAAATGAATATTATTACATTGTTAATAAAATAATGAATACCATTAATGCGATCGGTGTGAACTGGACTCGTACAACCTATCAATTGTAAGCTGTTTCCATCATCCGAACCTTCCATATCGCTTTCGGCGCACGGGAAAGTATCGGAAGATATCGCTCGAATAGACGTTTGAGAGCCGCACAACTCAAATACGACGAAAACTTTCTACAAAATTCAAAACAAAACATATTTAAACATGAATACCATCGATAAATATTCATTTTATATTGTTTACATCAGGAACGTTTCTGAATACAACGCCAATCTCCTCGGTATTGAGCTGCAGAGCAATGCAATCGGAAAATCCGATACGTCGAAGCCCCACTCTATCTTTAGTCTTTAACCAGCACAACGAAGGACATATTGCATTGACTTGATTTGATCCTACGGTTATCTGTTGATTACCTGCAAAATATTACACAATTATAATAAACATATAAAAATAAGAATAAATTCATTATTCTTCACCTTCAATATACATAGTTCCGGAAGGAAGATCTAACATCGACGGTGGTAATTTACTATTGACGTATGCATTCAAAATATTGACATCCGTTACGCCAATACGCAGAGATCCAGCGAAATTATTATCACAACTCAGTATCTCTATCTAAAATTGCATAGAAATTAATGTAATGAATACATTGATCTCATCGGCAGTAATTTATTATCAATACCTCAAATATACCATCCGGATGAAGTAAAGATGCACTGAAAACTAAATTCGACATTGTCGTCAATGAGATAACACGAGCGATTGTGTAATCTGAATTTATTTCTATGTTTGAACCACAATATTCAGAAAAGCTGAAAATATTAAGCGATTTTAAATATACATCCAATTATGTAATATATTACAGTAGTGGTCAATAAAATGTAATCACGCAAAAAAAATATTAATTTCTGAGTTTTCAAGTAAAATTCGTGATTGAAGGGGTATAATTTTTTTTGTATAAGGTACAGTTTTAATTGACAGCTTTACTGGAAGTAGTTGTGAAAAATAAAAAATAACGCTTTAAAATGAATAAATGAACCCACATAACAAAACGAAAATTGTGACCTTATACAAATAAAATAAAAATTGCAGCATTAATGTGATTTAATAAAACTGGGCGCAAAAAATGACCAGGACCAACGCAGAAGACAAGCTCTCCTTTTAAAAAGGTTCTGCTCATCCGACTGATTTAAAATTCAAGTGTAAATAAGAACAGTTCAGCGGAGTTCAATGGAAGTCGAGGTAATCAATGTCAAAACGGTACGGAGAAGGCTCAGGGAAGATGGTTTTAAGGCAAGATCGCCGCCGAAGGAACAAATGCATGCCAAAAGTTTATCGGACCTGGACTACAGAAGAATGGAGGAAAATTATCTTCTCGGATGAAAGCAAATTAAACTTGTTTGGCTCGAAGTATTTAGTATGTAAGGAGGAAAACAGGAGAAAGGCTAGACAAAAAATAGACTAGGCCAACGGTTAAGCATCCAGCAAGAAAAATAGTTTAGGGATGGGATTTAGTCTTCGTCGATGAAACCATCAATGCAGAAGTTTATAAAAGAATCATTAATGAGTACCTTGTTCCATCCATAGAACGACCCCTATCTTATTACCCAACGACTACATCTTCCAGATTCTGCACTAGACCATTGGGCTAAAACGCTAAGTGTTTTTTTAACTAGTATTATTGGAAAAAAATACCAAAACTGACACAGCTGCAAAACTTTGAGATATTTAAAGGATTTATTTGAAAAATTTACTGTACATAACAATGACCGCTAATGTATATTAATAAATTATTTATAATTACATGTGTTTCGTAATATGAGAGCATTGTAAACCTGTTGTTGGCATGTTAAGAGAATTATCAGAATTTCCGCTATAACCTCTCGATTTCGGAGGGCACATGGATATCTAAAACATATATTTTGTTAATATCCACTGAATTAAATAAAATATATTATATTATATATCAATTATAAACCTCCGAGCATTGTCCACTTAAATCAATGACGGCATAAATATTCAAATTGTATACATCCCACGCTTTACCTTGATCCATTCCGTCTAAATAAAAATGAACGCTACGATCTGCGTGTCTCATAATACCTAAAATAATTAGTCGTATTGAAGCAACCTTGATGATATCATCGATGATGTATTAGAATATAAAATAATACCTAGTCTGCTGTTCACCGAAACGTTCATAAGGTTTAATGGATACTTGTCGGAAACGCAACAACCGTTGTGAATTAAAGAACGCCTATGCAATATGTACGTATCCTGTGCTATGCCTTTAAAAGTCGACGGAAGCGTCGTATCGTTCGGACAAGCAGCAGTGACTCCTAGAATTATATTTAAAAAAATAAATCTCACAACAATATTAATATTATTAAAATTACTTTAAATGAATTACCAAACGCAAGACAACTGTCCCATAATTCTAATACTTCGCGAACTCTAATTTGAAACATTTCACATTCTCTCAGTGGTCGACTGCTGAAAATTAGAGCGTCTTCAAAATTAACCATCGACGCTAATTTAACGGCGAGTATACCCATTCCTCGTATACGCACGTTACGTCCATGGGAACGATTGAAACATAAATCACCCCTATAATAAATAAAATTACTATTACATCATATATTTTTAGATTGATTCATAGATAAGGTGATCTACAAATAACCAATGTGACACCATTCGCAATAATTGAATGGAGTCTTTCATTGACACCGAGTAGATAACTAAATGTCCATCAGAAATCAGTAGTGTTTACTTGCACATTGTTACATAAGGATGTTCAATTTTACTCTTAAAATGATCTAACGATCTTAAGTGCTTTTGTAATACACAATTTGTGAAATATCTGATGAATTCTGTTCGGAATTGGTTTACAAAATTTCAATACTGGAGCTTGATATGAAAGTCTCGTAGAAGCCCAAACACTTGCAAATTTGTATCTACATGTTTTTGTTGTATAAAAATCAGCATATCTTTTATTTTAAGTAAGTTTGATTATGGTCTTTAGAGGAAATCGCTTGTGATATTTGGTAACGGAGTTCTCACAGATATGAATACCCCAGCCATGTACCTAGACCGGCTGAGGGACATTTTTAAACAAATACGATCATAAAACTCGCATTCTAAAGAAGATTTTGGGAATATTCTTTTATATGAAACAATCAAAATAGTGGGGATCGTAAAGTTTCTTATGCGGGCTCATAAACGAAAACCGTCAGAGATGGGACGATCTTCAACTGCGGAAGAGGAGACATAAGTCCCAACTACAGCTTTGCTCGTCGGTCGCACACTCTCAAGATGAAGAATCCGCTTCATCCATAATCGCTGACCTCTGAACTTTTCCTTCTACTTTGGAGTCAGATTTTATCCGTTGAGCCTTTAACACCCAAAGTCTTTTAGAATTAAATGAAGACTATTCGAAAATATTAATAGAACAAAATCCATGATTAGATAGCCTTCTGGTAAATTTATCTATGTCTTTACTTAGGAATAGTAGAAACTGCGAATCAAAAATAAAACTAATTGGGATACTAAATTCAAGGTTATAAAGATTTAGAAAACCAGATCTTTATCCAAAAAACATTTAGTGTTAAGGTAAGAGTTCTATATTTTCATACACTCAGTACTATAAACCTGTACTGGAAAAAATGTGGGGCTGGAGATAACTATTGAGAATATCATGAAGTGGTAAAGGCACAAACACTTCTGCCTTGAAAGCTCTATACCTTGGAAGAGGATAACATCTAGACCACATGCATAAAAAAAAGGATTCCTCTTTACATTGCTCTTGGTGCTGATGACGAGGGAACAGCCATTCATTTGAGTGAACAAGTCAAGATCATAATATGCTCTACGGTAGCAGCTGCGATACAAAATATAAAATACAGAGGATCCTGAAGAAATTGTTAACAGTGCTGGTAGCTGGTAGTGAATATAACCGGCTGGAAACGTTTGAAATGTGGTGCTACCGAAGAATACTAAAGATTCCATAGACGGAGTGCATCAAAAATACAACTCTACTTCAACTTCTTCAAGGAGAGAGAACTTCCTGACACCGTAAAATTGAGTACTTTAGACACTTCATTCGTGGACTAAATTTTCGCCTTCTGCAGACCATCATGGATGAGGGAAAAGTGGAAGGTAAACGATGGTTGGGTAGAAAAAAGTTGTCATGGCTTCGCAACATTCACAACTGGAGTGGGTGGGGGGCTTCAAAATTGTTAGAACTACAAATTATGGTGAAAATTCCAAAATTTTAGGTCAAACAAGAATTATAAGTCAAAAATAATCACAATTCGCAGACATAAGTGTGACGATTCAGATGATCCATATGATAATAAAGAGATGTTAATATACAGCCATAGCTTTCGTGGCAAGTTCCAACAGATTTTCCATGCTAACCACACGTGAATTTATTATATTTAATATAAATGTATTAAATGATAATAGCGGTGAATACTCGTACATCAATGATATAAAAATATTTCGTCAATTGTTATATAAAACGGAGCTTGTTAATGAATAAAAACAATATAAAATAAATTATACCCATGCAATGTTGTATTAGAGATCGATGAAGGTAGTGATTCAGGTGAATTTGGAAATTGAACAATACTAGCTTGGGCCGCTTGTCCGTAGAGATCTGAACAAAAAAATGAAATTTGAGATAATAGAAATTTGAGTCATAATTTTATTTACCAAAAATTTGGTCAATACAAACCGATAACACCGTATACGTCTTCGGGAACATTCGTCGTAGCCGGACCTTGATCAATTCCGTTAATATAAAAACGGAGAGTTCCGCACGATTGCCGTACAACCCCGACTCGGTCACCAACCTATTGAATAATATTTTTGTATTGACTCATCTATATATTTCATAATGTATGTAAATAAACTAACAATAATGCGATCCAAACTGCTTCCGTATCTATCTTGGACCGTTGTTCCGTTATGCATCACACCGTTGCCTGTCATCATCCATGTACCAGATCTAAAAATCATTAAAAATTAAATCATATAAAATAATTATCGAAATTTTTTTTTTATTACATACCTCATATTTGTCATTGTGATTGGGAAATCGAGATCAGTCGGAGGATGTGTCGTCACACCGATTTCAATAGAGCCAGCCCATTTTTTTACTACTTTATCCAATCTTACTTCGAATACTTCATCGGGATGTAGCGGCCGATTGGTTAAAACTACACCATTGTTAAAATCGTCAGTAGCTCTATAAATAAAAAATAATAAAATAACGCATGTTTAATACTAGAAGTATTTAAAAAAAATGAATATAACCTCGGTCTATGTGCGGTTAATCCACCATTAGACACAACAGCATGCGCTCCACAATTCGAATGAAACAACAATCGATCGGTGTTCGGTACATCGATTACATTATTCTTATGAGAAGTGTCTGCGTGGCTCGAAATCTTAAAATATTTAAATAAACATAACTTTTACATAAATATTATTATTAAATTAATGTAACTCACTGGATTGAGAAGATTTTCTAAGAGGTAATGTGGTTTGATTCTTTCGCTCGTCCGGATCAATTACAGTTACCTACGATAAAATACGGCGTAATTTAATAAGTACGAATTATTGATAAATTCACATTTACCAACCTTAATCGTCATTCCGTATAAATCAATGACTCCCCACACGTGTTGAGGTATTTTCGAAGCGGCTATACCTTGATCTAAGCCGTTAATAAAATAATGCAGATTGCCGTTGCTTTTTCTCATCATTCCCACTCTATCGCCTTCCTGAATAATTCAATATCGATTAAAATTTAATATAAATGTATAAATAATTAATATGCGAGCAGATTAGCTCACCCGTAATTTATCTAAATTAAATTGTCCGTATTCTCTCCGAGTTCCTTTGCCGTTGATTAAAATTCCACAACCAGACATCATAATGGTGCCACTGTGCATATTTGTCATAGTCGTCGGGAATTCAATAAGCAGTGGATTATGCGTCGTTACTCCGACCTGAATATTTAAAGTATCAGGAACATTAGATTTTATCATAAAATGAAACCCCAGTTCTACGTTTTTGAAGGGACATAAAAAAACGTAATTGGAGTGCACACGTGGATTCCAGGTTAGGAAAAAACACATTTAAGAATTTGAATAAGGAAAAAATGATACCTACAAATTCTAGATTAAAATCTATGTTAGATAAATTTTTTAGAGCTCTTTCGATCTTATAAATTTATATGAATGTTTTGTCTTGTACGTTTTCCATGCTAGAAAAATAGCATTTAAAGCCCTCAATATGCCTCACAGCATCTTCTTTTGTTGCAATTGGGTGAATCATTATCTTTTTTTCGTCAGATAATTCTTCATCGGGATAAGTTTTCGTGGATGTGACTGTCCACTATATCATCGATATCCATAACTTCATATATAATGACGTTAATGTCGACGTCCATGTAATTTTGCAAAGTTTCAGTACAAAACCAGCCATCATATCATAACATTGTGGGTCATGATATCTTCTACTAGTGCTTTTGACCAGTTAAGACAGTAATTTCGTCGTTACAAAAACACAAAAAATATAATCCTATGGTATAAATAAAAATATTTTCGTGGCCACCCGTGGCCTTACGGTATTCGCATCGTCCGTACACAGAGGCCACAGGTGGCCTTATGGTACCGAAGTGGTTTAGGGATATTTTACCCAAATCTTACATTAATTAATTTATTTAAGGAATCAGTACGATATTTGACTTTACTCTTAAAATAATTAATTAAAAAAAACTTATAATTCGATAAACTTGGACAATCGCAGCGGGTTGAGTAATATTGAAATACCTGAAAAAAATTATTTAGGTGCTTTAAAAATCATGAGAAGATACACGTCCAATGCCAGCAATGCCTAGAAAAAGAAAACCCATTTTATAAAAAACCTTTAACCGAGATAATTTGGGCCACCGCATTATGGACTTCATCGAAGGGGAGTCATATTTCTTACAACTGAAATTTCTAATAAATCACAAGGCTGTGTTATAAAATCTACCATTATTCGCAGTCATCGAGTTTATGTTCGATCAGTCGATCATATTAGTGTTTACAATTTCACTGATCTATCAATCGAAAGTAGCTCTCTGAACATTTCCTGCCAACGAATGACTTGTCTGCACGTGTTCGGAATCCATTCCTTCACAGAGTGGGGTCAACTCCTCAAATCCCTTATATAAATCAGCCTAACAAAGCTCGCAAGTCAGAACTTATTTCATGTCTGTACTGGAAACTCGTGTCCGGGATCTTATATTTAACTCTGTACCGAAGATCTTATATTATCAACGTATCAGAGACTCTTTTCTGGGATTAAGGATATTTTTCTTGGGATCTTCATTTCATTTCTACTATTTACATCATCGAACTGACGACAAAAAGTCTTTAATAATCTTCAACTAATCTAACGTTTTCATTGTACCCAATCTCAGACAAACGATCGTTTATTATCAGTGAACTTAATATATTAGTAGCTGTGGGGCCTTTTCAGAGAAAATGCGAGGCACGGGGCAATTAATATTTAAGAGGCCATTATAATTTTTAAATAAGCATATAAAATAGCATTGAATTTTTTCTAGTAGCCCTAATATCTGTCTTATGGTTATGTTATAAATCGACCATCGTCGGTCCGTATCATTTCAGTGCTGTCGATATTCTCGAATTGGCATGGAACACATTTTACGTGGGAAACAGCTCGCACTAAAATCAAGTGACGTCACACGTCAAGTGACTCACAGCACCGGGTAAAAATAATTTCAATTTCACATAGATGGGAGTCACATCTCTGAGGGTTTCTGGCACCAGAAATTCATCTCTGGGATCTTATTATCTTCATTACTCATACCAAAGGAATCTTTGGGATCTTTATATTTATCTCGTTTCTTTTGCTTTCCCCTTTTTTCATTTGAATGAATGAATCATTTTTACTAAAACCTTTAAATTATAACCTCACTCATCTCTAACCTAGGCTATAAATTTATTGAGATTTATTAGGATTTCCGAACCAATTTCACATTTAGAAGATTTTTCACAAATGAGCGTAGAAAACTGATCATAAAGTTCTTTGGAAACGTAAACAAAAGCATATTTTAGAAAAAATCTCAAATACCCGCGAGGGATAATATTATTAGCATACCTCAAGACTACCACTCCATTTATTGACCAAATGATCTATCCTAATTTCAAATAATTCGTCATCGAAGAGAGATCTATGCGTCATAACTACCCCATTATTAAATTCGTCTAATGGATCACGTCTTTCAGCAGTTCTACAAATCATAAAAATGCATGATTAAAATAAACAAACAATATTTCTTAATTAACAGTGAAAAAATTCGTTACTTGCGATCTGCGCTTAGCTTCACAAGATTCCCACAATGCTGATGAAATCTCAATTTATTATTTTTAGGAATTTTATCTGAAAATTTAAATAAATTATAATTTAATGACACTGATCGAAGATTTTTATATTGATTACCTTTTGGTATCGCACCTTGGCCAGTCGATTTATACAGTGGTAACGTTACAGATACGTTCAATTCAGGACGCAATTGAAGATTTGAAAGCAATGGCACATTTGGTGTCAGCAGCGGACACGACCGAGTCGTCTTATCGTTGTTATGTTGCTGTAATTATGTCGATTAAGTTTATTAGATGCCAATAATTACGATATAATTAATTCTTATTTATGCTATATAAATACCAAACAATCGAGCTGAACTATCGTAGGCTGTAACGTAATCTGAACACATTTCCCATTTAAATCAATAACAGCATAGATTCTAGGTGGTAAATTTTGTGCTATGATACCGATACATTCACCATTCATTTCAAATATCAATTCGCCCTGAAAATAAATATGAAATGTATATGAATAGTAATTAATGGCTGCATTAATGTCATACGTACGTTTGATGTTCTCATCACACCACAAGTTTCATTCTCTGCTAAATCATTCAAATCTTTATTCGCTACGTGAATCCAAGACGTTCCATTTCTTAAAATAATATTACCAGCTAATACCTGTACAAATTTATATTAGAAATAATATAGCAGATCAATAGTGATGCATTAGATAAAATAAGCATACCCAGGCTCCATTGATAATGGAAGAAGCAGATCCATTCATTTCAACAACACTAGGCTCACAAGTGATTACACCCATTTGTATACTACCAGTTCTATTACTTATCTTAAATAAAATAAATAAAGATTAAAAATATTTAATTGCGTTTATTAAAATTATTGAAAAATGTCGTTTTTATTAAACGTAGCGGTGTTTTAGATTTTTTTTAAATAATTCGCATCGATCAAACAAAGGTTCATTCATCATACCTTTTTATCGATTTGAACCCTAAATACTCGGTCATTTTGAAGCGGGGACGAGCTAAAGACAACCCCATGATTCCATTCCTTGTGGTTTCTCGTCGCCGTTTTGTTATCATTGATAAGACTAATTTTAGAGGCATCTAGGGTGAGAAATGTGGGTTCGGCCTGGGGCTGAATGGAAGAGGCCATGCCCGGCCGGGGCTGTCACAACTGTCAAAACATTGCGTAGGTCCTAACACGCTCAATATCGACCAAGTATTATAAACAAAGAATTGTGTGAATGATCATTAAAAAAAATGATGAAATCATTAAATATCTTAATTAAAATATGAATATATTTAAACGATACCTTGATTCGGATTCGTTATAAAATCTAAATAAAAAGTCTATCGACCTAAAAGAGGAATACTGACTAGTTATATTTAATTATTTATTATTAGTGATTATTTGTATTACATTATTTTAAGTTCGAAATATGCACATGATAAAAGATCTGATAATATTCTAGATGTTTTTAAACATCTAAACCGAATCTTAATGGATCGAATGAAAACACTCCTATCCAAATAATTTATATTGCACTTAAGAGGCCCCAGGCGCAATTCAATATTGAGCCCTCTCCCCTTCAAAATATTTCCACTACACCTTACACCCTAAAACACTACACCAGAAATCTAGTTACGACCTACCATGGGACTAATCTAATTCCATCAACCTTAGGAGGAATCCAGTCCTGTAAATCTCATAGGAGAATCAGTTCTGCCAACCCTAGGAGGAATCCATTTCTCCTAGCCTAACCCTTTTATTTCTGTTGGAGGAGGGGAAATCTTCCTCCTAAAAGCTACCCTCGTCGTATTTACTTTACCGTCTGATCGGGTGGTATGGGCACCTCCGGTAGCGCATCCGTCATTAAATCACCCCAGAAAATGGCTTAGGCTCCTCTTAATTCCGTAGAATCTACGAAATCATGATTATGCCAAGCTCAATCGTGACCACATCCGATACCTACACGCGACAACACTCGACTCCATATATAAATCTTAAAATCTACCAACTCGATACAATCCTAAATCTTACACAGGGGACATTCACTTGAAATTACTGGTCAGGTTGCTGCAGCTGCTTGGGTTGATCATCATTGTTTCTTGCTTTCGGGCGCCGGTACCTTGTTTTTTAGCTGTATTCCGACAGAGAAGAGGTCGACTCATTATTTATATTTATTTTTTTACAATTTTATAAAAATCTATATGCTAGGGTTATAAAATGCACCGAGAGCAACGGACTACCGGAGTCATGGTGAAGAATTGTATTTCGGACCAACCATGGAGCCCGTGACTCTCCGCGGAAAAATATTCAGGTAACGTGTAGCCCCACGCCGATGCAACATAAGTCATCACGGCTCTTATTATGGTTTTATAAAGCAGAATTTTATTTCTTAATTAAATCTAATTTCCTATATTTGCAAAATCTATTCCTGTTTTTAAAAACTCAAGAGGATATTGTATAACATTGACAATGAGATTTTGAATATAAAAAGAAATATATTCCCGATTTGCATGTTT
>JAGXCT010032778.1:0-27711 GCA_022495035.1 Philopotamus ludificatus
CAGACATTTTTAATCGATCCGCCACGGCGACTCGAAAACAACCGAGTCGTCCGAAGGGGTCTATCGTAGACCTTAAGCATTTCATGTCAAGTATTTTGATGAATTGATTGAAAATAAACTATTCCCAGAATAAAAATATTTATTAATGATATGCTTCATAATTTGGTCGATATTTTGGATTGTCACGTTTCACTCGCACTTGGCACTTTGTACCAAATTCTAGCGAAAAAACTTCGCTCTCATGGCAACTGAAGCGAATACTGTTTTTTTTATATTTTTTTACAATTGCAGACAACAAAACACAATGATTATTTATAATATTTATTTTTTAGACCTTTTTAGAAAAATACAAAAATTTGTGACATATAGGATTTACACTACTTCGAGAAAAATTTAAAACTTGAGCTACCCAATAGACCCCATCGGCACGGCTGGGTCGACCATCGAGGATTGTCCATAGTTGCATCAGTAAAACAAATAAAAGGGGAATTTGGACAACGTATGAACTATCCGAAGAAAAATTCAATTCTTTTTACACCAAATTGTGACTTTAGATGAGAAATGAATCATTTTTGATAACATAAGATGAAAAAGCAATGGCTTTCTGCAATTCCTGTTTCGACCCCAAAGCCTGGTTTATCACTTCGAGAAGTTCTTTTGTGTATTTGGTGGAAAGTAAGAGCAACAAATTAATTAAACCGGGTGAGAAAATTACCGCAGATTTTTACTGTCAATAATTGAAAAGAATAAACGATAAAATATTTCAATTTTGTTTAACAGAAAGAGAATAATTCTTCATTGCAATAATGGACGCCTTCATAAAGCAAGAATGACCCAATAAGGATTTAAACTGGGATGTTCAGCAACACCCTCCATATTCCACATTCCTTGCTTCTTACGATTACGATCTCTTCAGATCAATGGAGTGCATTTTAACCGATCTGCCACGGCGGCTCGAAGCCAACGGCTCTGGTCGATGGGGTCTATTTTGTAAGAAAATAAACCCCAAACATTACAAGAATTGATTAATTCTTGATATGCTTCATAATTTGGTGGTTGTTTTGGATTTTTTTACTAATCAATATGACGCGTAAGTGACGCATACGAGCTTGACGATTTTCGCTCTGACTTGCACGTGTGCGATATTTTTACTCGTTCGCATCCGGTACGGAGTGATAAAAAACATCGCATCTGTATTAATATTGTGGTTTAGATTTTTTTTTCGCAATTGTGGACATAAAGGTCAATGATTATTTATATTTATTTTGACTATTTTAGGCATATACAAAAAGTTTGGGACATGTAGGAATTATATTAATTCTTAGTTACCCTAAAACATTTGGGGTCCCAATTATCGGCACAGCTAGATTTAAAAAAACTAGTCGAAAACGAATATTTCAAGTATGTTTTATATAAAAAAATACGCGATTACTTTCTAGTCCCCTTAAGATATATTTTATGAATAAATAGACGAGGTTTATAAAAATTCATAAAATTAGTACAAGATTTGATAAATAGAAAATAAATAGGTTATCCGGAAAGAAATCCTTGTTTTCTTATACTCTTTTGTAAGTTCGGTCTCTGTCCAGACACGGTGAAATAAACATCCTGGGAAATTATTTTTTTGTTGTATTGATCGTCTGATTTTATTTTTACGTCATAAATTTTCTTTTGTCAAAGAAACAAACATCCGTTTCAAAGCCAGAATTAACACATCGGAAGGTTCATTTATGCGTTTGGTGGAATATCAATAAAAACCGTAGAAAACTGTAGAAGTGTATTTTCGATACATTGAATCAAAACTTAAGTAAAAAATAATTATTTACGGGGAAGTACCCATAAAATTAAAATAACCAATGAAAGTATTTCATCATACCCCGTATTCCCCAGACGAAGGATTTTATAATTATTATTTATTTCCATCATTCATTCGCTGAATAATAAAAAATAATTCGATACAAACGAAGTAGAAATAATTTAGATTCATATTTTGCGTAGAAATCTTCTAGCTTTCATGAGAAGGCAATTGAAAAATTACGCTAAAGATAGAAAATGGTTGTAAATAATTATGGACAATGTTTTAAAATATTTTGAAAGGCTGTCGTAAAGGTTTTTGTAAGCCTAGCGATTTTTTACAAGCAAAAAAAGTGGAAAATTAGGATTCTTATCACGAAAAAATATTCATGTAATATTAAATAAATGCGCGTAAGATTTAATTATCTGTTAATTGTAACTATTGCAAGTCAAAGTAATTTTATACTTTATATATTTCAATCAGGGAAAAATGCAAGTTTTAGTTGTAAACAACTTGTTCCAACAGACTTAAGAAATTATTCTATCGCTGAAAAGTTGAAGAGATTTTATAATATCTTCCAAGCTGCAAGGTGGTGTAAAGTTTGACTCGATTCTTACGGAATAATGCATAGAAAATAACTTTACCTGAATCGTGCAGAATAGAAAATCGCATATCGCTTGTTGATCTTTCTTCTCCTGCAGTCAGTACTTTGTTGGGCTGTCCGGGTACTCTTTTCTTCCATAAGACGGTTCTACCACCGACTCCTCGAACAACGCATGTTAAGAGAGCATCATCTCCTTCTTGGATGTAAACGGGCGCCGTTATTGTATCTCTCATCACAGGTATTACAACTGAAAATTAATAAAAAAAGGAATAAAAATGGGTTTTATAATTTAAATTGCAATAAAACATCAAGTCTGTTAATTAATCTGTCAAAACAACGCGTCAGAATTGTTGTCAAAATTTCAATTGACCAAAGGGTAGTTTCCGAAATTAATTATTTCCGACAATCGCATATGAAACGAATTTGATATGCAGCTGAAATGTCGCAATAATAAACATTTGCGATCTGGTCGAGTGGTCTAGTGCAGGAGATTACATCAAAGGACCTGTTTTGGAACCTTAAACGATCTGGAAACCGCAACAGAGGCAATCAGCAAGGCCTGGATGTCGTAAACCGAGCTAAGCAAATAGCATGCATTTCCCAGAGGCTTGCTTTAATACATTATATGCGATTAGATGCGTCAGAAATTTATCCAATTAGATTCTAATAATTAATTAAATGCGGATGGAATAATTTATAAGTCATGGATTATTAAACCATCTAAGAATGATATATAATATTAGGGGTAACACACGAAACTGACGCGATTTAAAAATCTGTTTAGTCACCAGTTGTATTTTTTTCTATAGAATCATCAATATATTTTTACATCATCATCTTTGAACAGAAATTTGGTTTTTTTCTTCGCTATATTTCAAATGAAGAGCTTTTAATCATTCAAGATTTAGTTGAAGGAGAAACTGCCAGCTATGCGAGCTCCATAAAAAAAATAACCCATTGGATTATGCGAAAAAAATACGGTTCATATGGAGAACTATTCGTTAGTGTCAGAGATGGTTTAAAAAAAATGATAATCGGAATTTTGATTTAAAAACCAGCAATGAAAGAAATCGTAAAAAGTGGATTATGACATTTTAATGTGTATAATCGAACCAAACCCAACAGAATCAATTTAATAAACAGCAGACGCACTCGGATACTTTTAATCAAGCGTCCAAAAACATCTAAAAAAATCAAAAAATCCATAAGCAGAGAGTTTGGATATCGCATGAATTAAGCAACGAGAAGATAGAAGTAGATATGTGCAAGAAGTTGCTCGAATTAGTAGAAGAATCATCGTTTCTCAGAATTATGATGACTGAGGATGAGAGATCGGTAATATACTCGAACCAAACTATAAAAAAACAATGGCTTAGAAAAGGACAAATACCAACACCACCCAAAAGAAGGTTCTCACAGACCGTAAGGCTTTTTTGTCTGGTTGTGGTTGGATTTTAAAAGGATCATCCATCACGTAATGCATGATTTTTTGCAGTCAAATCGATCGTTTAAACGAAGCAATAAAACCTAAACGGCTCTCAATATACAGAAGAAAATATTTTTTCAATATGACAATAATCTTGGTTGGAATAAAATTTACCTAATATATATTCACCTAGTTAATCCCCATCAAATTATTATTTATTTAGATCATTGTGACATTTCTTATGTAAAAAAAATTAGGACTAGAACAATATTTTTATCTAGACATTTTATTCAAATGGTATTAAAAAGTTATGGAAATAATTGGGTTTATATTATATTTTAATTAGATTGAAGCATATAAAAATAATAAATAAATACCATGATTTAGTTAAGTCTTATTAATTTTTAAACTTATTTTTATGTATAGAAGCATCGTTATATTGCGATCTTTTAAAAAAAAACGTAAAAAAAATATTTTTAAAATATCAAAATCCCAAGAGGTGAAGATTTTAAAGCGAGAAAGCTGAAAGATATCCAAGAGTTCCGTAAAATTTTGAAAAAAGGAACTTCTCGTGACATTGATGTTTATTCTAAAACGATTTACCTGTTTTTTTGTGAAGTGGCCGTAAGACTTGAATGATTTATGTATTGCCTTTACCTAACAATAAAACCCAGAACATTATAAATTTACTTCGAGTTCTTTTATTCTTGGAAAATACCCTGGGCTATCCTCTGGAACTTGCGACAATGTGCACTGATTTTTCCGTTAAAGTGGTCATCTTAACTCCGAGTATCATTTTCATTTTATAGGATCAAGGTTTAATAGGCACATTCAAAGCCTATTATTTAAATAAAACAATACGCCATTCGTTCAAGAAGCTGATGGAAGTGATAGAGATGCATGAAATTAAGTCATCGTGTATGAAAAGTGTTTGGAATAGGTTATTACAAGAAATTTTGAAATAATGTTAGATATTTTCTGAGGCTTCGAAGGTTGTTGTAGATGATATTAGACTTAATTATATTCACGAGACGAGCCCTTAAATAATTAGCAGATGCTAGAAATCTATGCAATACTATGTCCGAAGAAAATCTATGAAATTTAAAGAGTTCTAAAACAAAATAATAAACTTTATTGAATAATATAATATCCATCATTATTAATGGCTTCTTGTCAGCGTGATAGCAATTTGTATATCCCATTTTATAAAAATGCCTTATCCCTTACCCCAGAGGTGAAAAATTGAACCAGTGCTTGACTGATGTCGCCTTCGTTTCTGATTTTTTTTACCCTGAAAAAAAAATGTAAGGACAGAAACAAGTGATGATCGGAGGGTGCTAGGTTCTAGGAGAATAGTGGATGCGACAGAATTTCCCAGCCTAGTTCTGCGAATTTTTAACGAGTCCCTAAACCAGTGTGTGGCCTAGCATTTTCGTGGAAGAAGTATGATGTCCTTCTTATTGAACATCGCCAGCCTCTTTTCTTGGAGTGCTGTATTTAAATTGTCCTCTCCGAAGTTAGCTTTTCGTTCGGTTTCAACAGCTGAAAAAAATATTGGTCCTCGAATGTCCCACCATACACACAACGTTCTGTTACTCAGACTCAACTTCTTTTTAGAGGTGATGGAGCAGGTTTTCCGGCTTCACAATATGCTCTTTTCATAGATATTCCACTTTTCATCTCCAGTTATCATCCGGTCCAAGAATGGTTCGATTTTTTTTCGTGCAATAAAATTTTTATAATGCATAAATAATATTTAATTAAATAATTTATTCAAAACAAGTATTTAAAATTTTAACGAAACGAGATCTTCGCCGCTCTTTTCCAGCTTCATTATTGTGACCCACTCGAAAAATAAAATTTAAAAAAAAAACTTATTCAAACGCACGCTGTACCTTTGCCCGTATTTAAATAATTTGAGAGCAAATTCTCGTTGAATTCCGTGCCTTTGTACGGGCATTAAAAGAAAAACTTGGCCATTGTTGGTTCAATGTCAAGATTCTTGACATTTGTACGAAACACCTCGCATTTCTCAATTTAGCAATGCCCTCGCTGCGAACGTAGAACAACGTAAATATATTATTACATAATTTCTTAATTATTTAATAAGGCATACGTGTTGCGTAATCAATTTGCTTGTACGTTTTCAACGTTGCGCAAAACAAACGTACAATAGTTTTTGTACCACAAAGAAACTGTGTATTTTCAAGATCCTTGGAGTATTTCGCACAATGAGTTCGGCGAACAAAGCCTGCCAAGTTTTCTTGTATCATATTATTATTGGTATACAACTTTGCTACATTTGTATTATATATATGTGTTTGTACTTTAAGCATAAGCAATATTACCGTGAAATTAATTATGATAGACAGCAGTGGAGGTGATGGTGGGACATTAATTGAGTACCGCGACCGAGTATCGGATGGTGGCAGCACATACGATGCAATCACAATATGCGGGCAGATTATCAAGCGTGGTGCCGAAACCGACCGTGTTTGATGAGGGTAAACATTGTAGGAGGAGGCATAGGGGGACACGACGTCCTCGAGTGCCATCGGGACTGTGGTTGACACACGTGTAATGCTTACAAATGACATGGCATTAACCCGTCCGGCGGCGGGACCTTCTGTCTCTCTAGACGCTTTTCCGGAAAATTATAAGGCGTGCGATACAAATCTTATTCAAATACTTGCTGACACTCTAGAGCAGGGATGTCCAACTAAAACCCTCTAGACAAATCTAATATTAGCAATCTTTTGCGAGACGCACAAAAAAACACAACATATTCAGCATACCGAATATTGGCATACAGTTTTTCACGTCAAATACACCCGTTTTCAAATCAAATGCATCCTTTTTCGAATCAAATGCATCTTTTTACAAATCAAATGCATCCTTTTTCAAATCAAATGCACTTTTTTACAAATCAAATCCACCTTTTTAAAAATTAAATTAAATACAGTGAAACGCGTATTTTACATTTTTGAAGAAACTGAAAAAACGTAATTAGTGGAAAAACGTATTCAATTCTTTAATTTAATTTTTAAAAAGGTGCATTTGATTTGTAAAAAGGTGCAATTTGATTTGTAAAAAGTTGTATTTGATTTGAAAAAGGGTGCATTTGATTTGTGAAAGGATGCTTTTGATTTGAAAAAGAATGCATTTCATTTGAAGACGGGTGTATTTGACGTGAAAAAACTGTATTGTTATTTGTTTCTTAATTTTTATGTTTTTCATGAACAATCACTAAGCACACATAAACATGCATCATCTTTCTGACAGTCAGCAATGAAATAGAATTCCAATATGCCATCAAATGCCAAGGTACGTCAGAAACAACTGTACTAACAAAATATTTTTAATCCGTAAAGCCTCAAAATTACTGAATTTTCTTTGATCCACGTCTAACATTTTTGTCGACTGCTGGTCTTTAGTATTAATTAATTAAATATTCCTCGAATCGAGCAGTAAATGAGGCAGCTGAGGCGGCACCCATTCCTCAAAATTTGGCGAAACGACGTTTTTTACAAAAAAAATCAAAACTCTTTGATTAATTAAGATATTGAGCTGAATTTTATTTACTTGAATATCAACATTTACTGGATAGCAGTGGTTACAAACTTTTTGGAAACATTGTGATTAGCCGTCACTGGGATATGCCATAATTTTTATTATCCACAACGGCTGTTTTTATAACTCCGAATGTTGAGGAACGTCATAAATTACGATATGACATCGGTAAGAATGTATTCATCAATATATAGAGATAATAGATATAGATTATAATAGATACAGCAGATATATAGAGATATTATATTAGATTATGCGGATAATAGATATAGCATAATAAATAAATAAATTCTTAAATGATGTTCATTTTGGAGCAAATATTAAATATTAAACAATTGCCGAAAAAAGACGGAAATTTTTTAACACACTCCTTCTTGTGAAAGAGCCATAAAATGTTTCGAATAAATGGATTTATATGCACTTGCCGTATTTGCCCAAAATCTCCTCAAGGTCTGATTTTTTTTGTATTGCTACTACTATCTAGTATCTAACAACAACAAAAAATATTTGAAAAAACGTTGTATAAGTTACAGCCGATCCAATGCGTAGTGTCGACTTACGTGAGATATGCGCGCCCTGGACATACACAAAAACGACTTTGATGCGGAATCCACGACCCCCGTAAGCAATGTGTTATATAAATAAAAGTTAACAAAACTTTGATTTAAATTGTAGTAGGTATATATTCTATTTAATTCATATTCCTAAAGACATATCTTTTCGGCAATGTGCTTCGAAAGAAAGAGCTGAATTTCAGATTATTTTAAACCTCTTAAACTTATAGTTTAACATTCATTCTACATCCTCCATTAAGAAGACATTTTTTTGATTATATATACCGACTTCTGAGCACATTAATTATTTCTTTTAAAATTATTTCTCTAAATTGTAACTGTGGCACTACTGAGATGTATTGCAAAATGAGATAATTATTATAGATTTTCCACAAAAAAGTTCCAAAATTATAAAGGGAGGCAACTCTTCCACTTTTGCTTTTCTAAACAAAAAAACAAAAACGTCGTAAATATTTTTTCTATTGCAGATTTATAACTTTTAAATAAAACATAGAAGTTCTCAAATTTTGTAGCATAATAAATTAAAATATGTAAATATCCTTGGGACTTCAGCTCTGAATAACACTGCTGAAACTACAGTCTGAATATTTTAATAACATTTATTGTCAATTTTACTCTCGAATTTGAAATATAAAAAACGCAAAAAAATATATAAATTTTATAAAATCAATACGATTATTTTTCAACGTTTTTTTTAACAACTTTCTAGTTTTTAATTAATGTAACTATTTAAGTTGATTTTTGTGCGTGTTTTAAAATTGTTTATTCTTGACCTTTATTTGACCTGAACAAACGTTGATACGATGGAGCATTGCCTGAAAAATAAAAGGGTGTTTGCTGAAACCCCTAATTCAGCCTCAGAATTTTATCACGAGTCATTGCCATGCCATCTCCATGCTGTCACGATAAAAAATACGCAAACCCCAAATACCTCAATTTTTTACTTTTTAGTAGAGTTTTAGATGTTTTTGCACTAATTAAAGTGTTAAAAGTTGGATAATTTGAGGAAATTCAGGTTATAATCATCAAAACTCAATAAAATGGTACAATTGCTAACAGTGAAAACTTGAGCATAAATGTCATTATTGATTTTAGTAGTTATGGTGGCATTAAAAGTCTGAAAATTTTACTCATAATATAAAAAATAAGGTGAGTTTAAAATACTAAACAATTATACCAATAATAAAATAGTCAGTCAGCATGTGATAGTAAGTCAGTATGCATCGAGTCGCAGTGTGACACGGCGCTTAACGACGAGAGCCCCCCCGCACTCCGCTACCCGCCCGCATCCGTCCAATACCCTACGCTGGTAGCGCTGATAAGCAGACAGCGCTCTTGTACTATATCGAGATAAGTAACACTGCCCGCTCATTGCACATAAAATAAAAGTAGCCAATAGAAATACGAAAAAAACTATTAGGGATCCTTACTCTACTGCGTATGTTTAATATTTAATTTATTTTCGGATCTATTCGTTTGATCTCGAACAATAATGCATTCCTATCCAGTTTTTAATAATTTATAAATGCATTATAACTTTAAAACATTACTCGAATGCAATAAAATATATGAAAAAAAATCCAATCATAGTTGAGACGTTGAAACGTCTCGAATACGGTACGTGGTATCATGCGAAATGATAAAATGTCTGTACAATTTTGGCATAGCACGTAACAAGGCAATCGCACCAAATTGGACAAACGAAATATTACGCTGGCAGATATCCCCGGGATAAAACGTATATAGTTTAGCGGTCAAAAGTGTGAATATCGCGGTGTTAAAAAATTAAATTGAGTTCAAATTCGCTAATTGCAATTAACACTTAACGGCGAACTGTGCGAAAATCTACACGGCGGCGCAAACACACGTGTAAATATTTTATATACACCTGTGTATGTCCTGAAACGGGTCTATCTAATTTAAAGTTTGCCGCGAACTTAGACCTGCCTCCTAACCCACATGCGTTCTGGGAAAATTTACGGCGCTTCTCAAAATGCGCGCAATAAATTTTCCGGAAAAAGGCCACGCCCATTCCGCATTAACTCGCGCAGTTACGCACATTCACATTGTCGCAGCTAATTAATCTGTCTCGTAATTTATGAACTATGTGTAAATAATAAGTAAACATTGATCATCTATCAATTAGGATTGTCTAATCAGCATTATATTAGGATACACCGGAATGTAATCAATTATTTAGAGATAGATGCCTGTAACATTTTCTATATATTTTTTTATAAAGAAACCATTAATATACGTTCCCTAATTTTTGAGGAACGTGACCATGTGCATGATTTTCATTATGGAGGACCATGGACATAGTTTTCATGGAAATATACAGTGGAGTGGTTTCCCGTTGCCTTCTACGCCGTAGTATTTTTTTATGAGGCTGCCCGCTTTTAGAATTCTTCGGAATAGTCACCTATCCGAGTACTATCTACACATCGTAGCAGTTAACTTGACAATCATAATTCGACTGTTATTACCTTCAAGCTATGACGGGTACTATAACGTACATTCCTATAACCTTCCCCCCTAAAACGTTTGCAGCAGTGTTTTCCTATAACGTCAAACCCCCAATTAACGTACATTTTTTAAAACGCTAATTAGATTTTTTATAAAAATATTTTATAACTTTATAAAATGTGACGTTGATCTTCCCTGCTCGCAAGTTGCGGAAGGATTACGTCAGCCAGGATATCGCTCATCGCGCAAGTCAAGTCATTTTCCCTGGTAAACACGTAAAAATACAAAAAAAAAGAAAAATGAAAATGTTCGATTTACTGCTTTCCTTCAAATCAAAAAATAAAAATTAAGAAATATTAACCACCTATAACGTGGAACCTATCTTGGCGTTATAGGGGGGTTTACTGTATATTGCTTAACTTAAATTATTGGTACAATTTATTTTATGGTTAAGGGTTAAATGTCTAACCCCACAGAAAAACTAAGCTCACATTAGACAACAGACAATGAGATTAATGGTCAAACCCTTACATTTACTAATATATTTTTTTGATAATACAATAATAAATTTAATAATTTATCATAAAAATCAGTATAAAAAGTAATAAAAAGAAAAAAACAGATCATTAATTATTCCGTTATATAAAGCTATTAAAAATTAAGAAAGTGGAATTATTTAACATTAGGTATATCTACATTGTTAACCAAGTGGTTGAGCAGAGTAATAGCTCTGGTTACCGGAGAGTTTCCGAGAGCACCTCTCCTCGCATTTGGCGGAAGAAAAAGTACACGTGAACTAGCTCAATGATACTGAACAACTCCAATATATAGATTATATAGCTCAGCCCTCCTAGAAGCAGCGTTTCCTCTAAATTGCTGCTTTTTACAAAATTCCTTGTCAACCAAAGAGCATCGACCTTTATTTCTCTCGGCAATGTATTATAGAATTAATAAATAAAATTAACATTAAAATATTAGAATTTTGTAGAAAACAGCGATTTACAGGAAACGTTGGAGGGTTATCATTAGCCAGAAACGAGACAATCACTCGCTGAGTGTGTGGACCTTATCAAACTCCAAAGATGGTAGTCGAGACCAAAGGAAACGTGATGTGTGCAGTTTTTTCTAAAGAGTTATCCTTCTCTTAGCCATTTCTAGCATTGGGACGTGTATCCTCTATCACTATTAGTATCAGATTTTACCCTCCCGACTGCTTACAGGTAAGTAGGAGAGAGTTTGTCTTGGTATTCGTTGTCATCTTCTCTATGCGTTATCTACATGTCACAAGTCACAAATGAAGAGTCGCAAATGAGTATTAACCTTGTGGGGAATAATAGCAATCCTTTCATCACGGAAAGCAACTCCCCAATGAGAAAATCTCTCAGTAAGAAGGAACAGGAGCGAAAGTATTCGACTTAGGGTTTTCCTTCCCAGTTACTTATTACAAGATAAGACTATATCAGGATGACCATCGAATTTGACGAGTATATCCTGCATTTCCAAAAACAAATCAAATCTACGATTATTCATTGAGGAATTTTTGGAAAGACATTCAAAGCCTTAGTTTACAGTGCAAGGACATTCAAAACGCATCAGGAATGTCATACTTTTTAAAATAACAGGTAGGTAGTAACAATAAATTTAGGTTTTGTTTATATTACTTCACGACAACATAAGGCAAGAATAATTCGTAATTAAATTCAGAAGTGGAAGGTTAAGGATGCGGAAGGTAAAAAACCCATCTCTAAGGGTTAGAGGAAAATAGATTTCATGAACATATTAAAAATTCACTTGATAGTTACTTAAATTAAACATGAGTCAATTTTCATGAAAAGGGCATAAAAGGTTTAAAAAAACACAACAAAGTAATTAATTTCCTTCTGCTAACCCGATTATATTCTCATCTGAAAAGAAATCAGTAGATTGTAGAAATAGTCTTGAAGGTTCATATTAGGTGCTTTATGGTGATAGTATTTTTTTATTCAATTAATTTTTTAAAGATATGATACAAATGATAATCTGACAAGCATATTTTGGAGAAAACGAAGGATGTAGAAGTCTTTTCCAATCAAGCTCCTAGATCTTTTCACGTTTGATCAACTTTCAAGCAGAGGTCGTCTTGATAAAATTTACAGAAGCATTGTTGGCTATTGTAATATCATTATTTATACGTAAAAATCCTACTTCATTCTTATTTCTTGACATAATAATGAAAACCACAAAAAAAAAAGTTGAGAATTTTATTAAAGAATTTGAAAAAAATTAAAACGTAATGCCAACACTTGTGTGTAAATTTTATTAATATTTTTTTTTATTTTTAAAAATTAATATAATGTAATAAATCATTTTCAAAGAATAAGGACCTTTCCTTCAGCATCCACCTGATACACCACTAGTGTCGGTCTCCACTTGAACGGAATATCGGCTCAAGTTTCGAGTACCTGTTACTCTCCATCACAGCTTACAAAGCGGGCCTAGATGATTGATGACAAGTTTTCATCTAAAGACAATTTTGAATGAAACCGAGACGACTCGGAGATTGGAGACGAGAGGGACTTTATCTTTAGTTTAGCAAATTATCAGAGTGTGTCGCCAAAGTCGCTGAAAGGATTCTCGTTCAAAAAAACTTTTTAATTTCCGCTCGCCGACTCACAGTGATTTTGTGAAGGTGGGTTTGTTTCGCAAATTGTCATATTTCAATGTATCGAATGAATAATTTCATTTTTGTTTCACGCCAAAAACTTTTCAAATATATTGCCAAAGTCTTGAACGCCCTTTGACGCGAAAGCCATTAATCAGCCGGGCTGGAGTCGTGGTCGTAATTTTTGCTAAACGCCATAAAATTAACCCCATTATTATGTACGGCCCCTGTTTCGTCCTGTATCATCGTGATCGTAAATTTGGACCCCAGATCCTATCTATAAAACGTATATATCAAAATAAAGTATCCAGTGCTTGAATAATAATGTGAAAATTTAAATTAATCACGGTATCCGCCCAAAATTACAAGACAATGACCTAATAATTCTTTTTTTTTTAATATTTATATAGGTCTATCAGATGAAAATTCATAAGAAATACGATCTCCGATTTTTCCCGAATATCATTTAGAAGTACACTGTTAGAAAAAACATATTTTAGTATTAAAATAATAAATACTTCGCATAGATCTAAATAAAGCTAAATCGGGAAGTATAATATCCCATTCAAGCTCCTTTCATTTCAGTCATCTTCGATGCATAGGGTCGGGATTTGTCGTGATGAAATAAATTGAATTCTCAATTAGAAACACAAGATCCTTATGACCTTATTATTGCATTAAAATTTTCTAGTTCGGAATATAAATTTTTCATTCGTAATTAAGTTACCGTAAGAAAGGATTTCGTGATAAATTATGCCTTTTGTATCCCACCATACACTCAACTCTACATTTTTACTGTTAAACTCAGTCGAGGGGTTGGTTTTGCTACCTACCCCTTTTAAAGCTATTGTCGTTTACGTCGTTAATTCGTATACAGTGCCCACTTTTCGTCTACAGTCACATAATAGTAGAAAATGGAGTTTTCATCTCGTTTCTCATTAACCCTTTCAGTGCGGGGCGCATGACGTACATGCGCATACAAATGAATACAAATTTACCTCGCCAAAAAAATAATTTGGTCCAAAACGGCGCCGCACTAGATGCAGAATCGGGTTTAGACCCGCCGCATTGAAAGGGTTAATTGTTCATATATGCGCTTGCGCATCCATTTTGGTCTTGTCCGTTTATATCCTTCAGATTCTTGCCGTTTTTTTCAGATGTTCTTGCAATTTAAATTTTGTCAGTTAATTCTCGTAGAGTCAATTTAATTTCTGCACGTAATGTGTCATCATTCACTTCACTACTTTCTTCTATCCTTCACATTAATTTATCTTCAGGATTCGTACATTTAATAATGTATACTTTTAATTGAGCCCTGGCCTCATCTAACACTCCTCTCCATTTATCCAGTCTGCCGTCATGTCACTCCATCTTCCGGTAAGTTTCAATGATGCAGTGTCCCTCTGTACAGTCCAACCACCTAAGCCTTGGTCTTCCCTTACTCCGGGGACAGGAACTGTTAACCATAAGGCTTTGCGGCGGTTGATTGTACGCCATTTCCCGTTCGTCTCAGAACTCTCGTCTCCAGGATTTCTAGTTCTCGCTCATCTTGTTTTAAGGGTCATGTAGAGCTTGACTTGACGTATTCTTTGAGAGAAATATCGACAGTAATTGCTTTTGGAGTCAAAAGTAGCTCAAAATTGCCAGCATGGTTCTTCTTCGTTCTTCCAAATAGGTTTCATTATTATTTATTATAGGTTTTCCGAGATATGTAAATTCTTTAACGGCCTGTTCTCTTCGACTCTCAGAGGGTCATAGATTCGTCCTTGGCATATGGGCATGTATTTTGTCTTGCACTGGTTGATCCTTGGTCCCAATTGCCGCTTTCATTATTTGCTGGCATGCATCCTTGAGAACCTCCCGAGATCTGGCCCCAATGTCTATGTCGTCAACATAGGTAAGAAGTTGCACTGATTTATTAAGAATAGTGCCAGATGATTCCCCGGCGTAGTCTCTTATTTCTTTTTCTGTATATTTCGACAGTCGGAGGCTCTACAGTTCTTCAATTTTTGGACTGCTGCTACAACTTTGCACCAAGTCGATGGGTTGTTGGAAGATGTTATTTCTTTACAAGTTTATTGCAATTTCCGTGTCTGCTTCTAAATTTAAATTGAGTAATTAACCAAAATGTCTTAACCATCTTGCCAAGATTTCCGATTTTTTGTTGAACAGTAAAGAGCACAGAGTCTAGAACTTTCCAGCTGGCTTAGCTGATCTACAATATTTATTTCAGATTATCTGTATACCATTGACGCTTTTTATTTCGGTTATTTTTCTTTTCTTCTCTTCTTTTGATTTTGCCATCAAAGTATAAATTGTATGGTATAAAATTCTCCATCTTAAGCCACGTTCAAAAAATATTTTATATTATAATGTCAACTGATTAAAAGAACCAAAAAATATTTCTTATGGGACCAAAGACTGGAGAATAATATTTATTTTAAATTATTTTAAAAGCTATATTAACTTAAAAATTATAGCATGTTTCTAGAAAATAATTTCTCAGCTATTGTGAACATTTTTATCTATATAAATAATAATGTGATAATGCGTTTTTTAAGTATATTTACCGCGACTAAGCTAAGTTAGTACGAAAATAATGAATGTAGGAAATTCTTCATAATATTGGCCTGAGAAATGTTAGTAGAAAACTCAATCACCTTCGCATGTCTATAAAAATATTTATATAGGCAGTTTGACACGTAGGAAATAATTAATTTAATGTCATCTATCCTTCGTTCAATAAATAATTATAAGCAAATAAATTAAATTTCTAATCAACTCTAATATTATTAAAAAAAATAACCAGTGTCACGGCTTCTAGGTAACATATGTCAGTTTGATAACGTAAGTTAACGGCGATTGGGCTAAGATAATATCTGGATAGGTTAATCCTCTTAATAATCTTAAATATCTTATCTCTAGGGCAAGGGTGAGCAACTCGCGGCCCGCGGGCCGCATGCGGCCCTCTAAACTATCTCGTGCGGCCCTTCAAAGATTTTCGTTTTGAATAAAAGCGTGTCGTCTATATATGCAAATTTATACCAATTAATTGCAACTATGCAATGCTAAATTTGTCATGAACCTAGCCGTACCGATGGGGTATATTTAGAACAATTCTTTTAATATGAATCCTACATATTATAAACTAGTTTAAAAACGTCTAAAAAATAAATATTATAAATAAACGCTAACTTTATTGTTCGCAATTGCGAAAAAAAAAAAACCATATTCGCTTCTGTAGCCACGGGCGCGATGTTTTTTATGGCTTGCATCTGTAATGCGAAGTGCGAGTGAATCGTATAGTAGTGACACGTGCCACGGCGGTCGGACTATCGATGGCGTGTCCTTGACTTGAAATTCTTGGGGTCTATTTTCCTTTATAAATATACCTCCTTCGGACGACGCGGCTGGTTTCGAGTCACCGTGATGGATCGGTTAAATGAGCAGAAGTAATAAAATATCTTTTTAATAAAAAAAATATATATCTAAACATAAATATTTGAGAAGAACGTAAAACATGCGAAAATAACAAATCTTTTGCAAAAAGTAGAGCATAGAATTCAAGATGCTATGGAAAAAGTCTCGGCTAATATTTTGATATATAGGAAACCCTCCTATAACACAGTATCGAACAACGTGGTTCCGGTGTAACTCATAAAAAATAGAACCCTTTTTTTGTAAATACAATATATTAATCAAGATTTTCTAAATATCTTGAGTTGAAATGTTTGGATTTTATCATTTATAATGGAAAATAGACCCCCTTCGGACGACGCGGTTGATTTCGAGCCGCCGTGACGGATCGGTTAGATAATCTTTATCAACATATTAATGAGTGTTTTCAGTATTTTTTTATACTATGATTATTTTGTTAATAGATAATTTGAATTGATCACCAAGCGTTTGTATTATCATATTTCTTACATGCGGCCCGCACAACATTTTTAAATTTGTAGCTGGCCCGTTGTAAAAAAAGGTTGCTCACCTCTGCTCTAGGTACTTTGTATTAATATATTATTTGCATATTATGAATCATGGAATCGAAATCATGCAAAAAAGACCGCGGACAAGTCCCGCTCTGCGGACTTTTACTAAGAAACGTATGCTAATATCACACTTCATCCCACCACTCTCTTCTGGAAAATCCGAGCCTTTAGGCAAATACTTAAAAGCACACAATAACGGTTTTAAAGCCAACAGTTGTACTAAATTATGCATTGCGACCAAGGCCATATCCCCGCTGCGACTACCTTGTTCCGCGCTCACTTCCGGCGCTGATCTCCTGTTGTTTAATTTGCGTCGGATACGTCGCCATTCTCCCGACAATAGACGGAATCCCAAAGTTGGTACGGCTCTTAATCCACTTAATGTTTGTGGAGGCTGCAGGGGTGGCCGGAGGGGGCGATGGTGAGAGTTGTCATATAATATCAGCCAGGGCGACAATGGGCCGACGGTTTGTGTAAACTCGACATGATAGCATCACGTAGCCACTTCAAACGGCAAAACCCGGAGGAACTGCGCCCGAAGAATTCGCGCCCAACCCTCCCCCTGCTCATTCCAAACACCCTCGTCTCCGCATGCATACCCCGCGTGTCCCGGATAAAATTGAACTTTGTTAATACCGCTCTGTAACACTCTTACCCGAAATATATTAAAACATTCCCGGAGATTATGCCAGTTTAACTGCATGACTTTCGCACTAATTATTATGAGCGATGGTTGCCATATTATCCTGAAGTTATGTGTCTGGAAGCTGCTTTATGTGCTGCTAATTAGTTAAATTAAGTGCCTTTAATTCATTATGCGTGGGATTTGTTTGCATTCGCAAAATTTTATGCCCATTGTCACGTTTGTGCGAACGTTTCTATAGTTACTGTGGAAAATTTTACTGAAAATGCAATTGATAATAAACAAATCAAAACAAATTTTACAAAAAATAAAATCGCGCTGTCCGAAGGGTGTATCCTAGATACTCTAAGTATTTTAAGTCAAGTGAATTGAGTGTTGGTATCGGACGTCTTTGCGATAGCGATTGGGTACAATAATGATTTCATAGTTTCTACAGAACTATGAGGAGCCTAGGCTGCTTTCTGTGGTGATTCGATAGGTGGTACTGGTAGCATCCGATCAGACGGTAAATTAAATACGAATCCGGGCTTATGGGTGGCGACCTGACCCGTATTTGAAGAGCCTAGTTAACTTGGAAGACAACCATAACCAGTCTTGATCTTAGGGTTGAAACAGACGCGCCTCTGCTGATGCCTGGAAGATGTATTGAAGAAACCCAGGACAGGCGGAGATCGCGTAGTGTCCTTCAAGTGGCAAAGACTTGTTTCGGGTTAACCGTTCAAACGCCACGGCGTGCAGGCACGCGAAATCGTCTAACCACCAGCGCCACGGCAAACGCTACTACGAATTTATTTATAAATAAATATAATATTTTTAAATGAAAATTAATGCAGAGACATTGTTTGAAGGCAATGTGATTGTTTGAATGTCGATATAATTAGCAGTTTCATTTTATTTGAAGTTTATACGGCGTACGGTAAAAATCCATATAATTGGCTTGGCGATTAAAGGGTTAAAAGCCATTTTAATAATAATAGTAATGATATGCTTCATAATTTTTATTTTTCAGTTATTCTTCAGATTTATTCAGACAAATACAAAAAGTTTGGGACATCTAGGATTTTTATTAAAAGAGTTATTCGATAAAAATATAAAACTTGGGGTCCCAAATGTACCCAATCGGAACGGCTAGGTTAATAAAGTTGTTATATAACAAAATATATTTATTTATTTATTTCTCATACAAAAAAATGCATAATTGGCATTGCAAAATACGCATCGCCAAAGACGCATAAAAACATAATAGTATATATTCAGAACAAGGAACCACAGATGTCGCCAGCTATGCTGTAACTGTGTTTAAATATATGTCAAGAAATTAGCGTCAATAGATGGCGCTATGTACAAAATTAACTACATAATGCTTTTCGTAAATAAATGTATAATAGGGACCTTAAAGATTGGGATCTTCAGTTTAACTAACAATTTTTACTCTACTTTATAATGTTGGATCATAAGCAATCAAACTGCAGTAGTGGTTTTATTAAGTATCCGGTTTAGTATAGTGGAAAAAAAACATAATAGTAACGTAATAATTTCAAAATATAAAATAAAGAGCAGAAACATGTAAAAGCATAAATATAAAATAACCACAAAAAAGAAATAACAACAGAGTAATATCTCTAGTTACCAGAGAGTTTCCGAGAGCACCTATCCTCATATTTGGCGGAAGAAAAAGCACACGCGAACGAGCTAACTCCCTCGCAAGGGCGCTCATAAGGGTAACAGCTTGAAGAAGTGCTTTGCCAAGTAGATCGACCTTCTTTTCTCTAGTAACCCTAGAGACCCCAGGCAGCCCTGTACCCATGCGCTGGAGTATAAACTTGGGTAGAATCCCAACTCCCTCATGTAAAGATATCTTAGAAATTTCTTCAGGATTTTCTCTAATCTGAGGGAATTCGAGGCGTCATAAGGCGTCTTTATAATGGAATCTGATTCGAGCAAGCTCCGAAGCAATGTATCGTATAGCACTCGTATAACTAAGGTGCTAAGTAAGTGATGAGAATTTCTTTCTTTCTCCATTCTTTCGAGAAGACAAAGCCTAACATTCTTGTTATTTTCATACACATGTCCGATACATGTAAAATAAAATTTAACTTGGAATTAAATAAAATACCCAGATCCATAACAAAGGGTTATTAAGCAGGAGTTTCTTTTTCAAGTCTGTAATTAAAGATGATGGGATCCTTTGATCCACAAAATGTCATTGTTTGACATTTTCCAACGATAGAAGACGATTTAAATCTAATCGTGCAAAGAATTAATGTCCAACTGCTACGAAAAGGCATCTTGCGTTGAAGTAACGGATCGAAATATTTTTAAATCGTCTGCGAAGAGTGAGAATTGCTAATTAAGGACCTAATGAATAACATTTATAAATAAAATAAATAATAAAAGTCCTATATTTGACCCCTGCGGAATTCCGGAAGGTTTATTGTAATCATACGACGCTAGGGAGTCGTATGTCACACATTGTTTACTCTTTTTAAGGTAACTCGAGAAGAATCGTACTGGATTATACTAGAATCGAAAACTATCCAATATCAAAATGAGCAAAGCATGATCGACTTTATTAAACGCTTTTTTATAGTTGTCATAGATAACGTCGACTTAGACCCAAAATTAAAAAAAACTAAGTTGCTCATATGTTTTGCCTTAAAGAATAGTCCTTATTAATATTAGAAACATTTGTGACAGCGCTTTTTGTAGAGTTCCGGCATTTGTTGGTATGGTAGGTAGCCATAACCGTCAGCGACTTTATCTTAATCCTCTTAATGTTAGCAAAACTTCATCGGAAAAATCACAGAGAGCCATTACCGGTAAACACAGAAGAAAATACTAAATCCTATTCACATTTTCCATTTTCCTACGATAAAAAATCAATTTTCATTTTTTTTTTCAATAAACCCTATATAATAATGATTAATAATAAATTGATTCGTTGCAAAATATGTAATTTTAAATATGTGGAAATATTTCAATTAAGTTTTTAATAATATTATTGCGTTTGTATGAATTACCGTTACGTATTCGGTGACATATTTGGGTCCTAAACTATATTTAACATGTCCTATAAATTAATTTCAAGGTATGCTGCGAACATGCAGCATTGTAATAATTTACAGGCATTTAGTGCATTCGAGATAATTAACGGAGTCTCGGTGTTTCGTAGCTATTTGATATTATTCCATAGTGTTGTACGCGGCATCTCACAAAGATACCTTCGACGTAAGCCAGTGATATATTAATGAACATGGCCACATATCAGAAAAGTAGACTGGGCAGTCACTAGATTGACTTAATACCGGGCGAAAAACGTTAAGAAGATTAACGTCTCCTCTATCACGGCCCAAATATAAACTGGAAGAAAATATTTCCACCAAAAAAAAAAATAAGAGAAACAACATCAGCGCGGGAAACAAATCTTCCGATATCTTAGATGCTCACGGAGGGAAAAAAATAGAAAATGTTGCCTGAAGAAAGATTCGGTCTTTATGGTGTTGTCGCACAGTGGATGGTAAATAAAGCCAATCGTATATATTTATTTATATACCTATACTCACCCCCTTTTTGTATGGGAATTTCATTCGCTTATCCCCGTGTGTGGGGAGGTGTATCGCAGAAATGCCTCCCAGTAGCGAATATCAAATGCCTCTTTCTTTATCTGTGTCTGACTGTGTATCGCATTTGCGTATTCGCATGCCAAATGTGCGGAATTTCTGAATTTTTCGTTTGCGAAAATAACTCTAAAGAATCGCCTCGTGTGTCGGCAATTCTAACCCCGCGAAATATTTATGTGTATTTTATTCCCTTTCGACGGGGATGAAGTTTCTACGATTCGACGTGGAAATGTTTAATTACAATCAGGATATTAATTAGGAAAAACCGAACTTATATTTCAGCACGAATAAAATAACGTTCATTAAATATTTTCTAAAGTTTATCTTAGTATTATTCATTGAATGATACTCGTGAATACTTCGAATGTTTTCAGCAACATGTGGCGTCGAAGGGCGACGCTCTGGCGCGTCGTTGTCGACGCCCTCTCGCCCTTCTCTGGCACGATCCATTCATATACCTCTCATGCACAGTTTCTAACATTTCATTTATTTTCCGCCTACTTTCACAGCAATTATCCGGCTTACGACTCTGAAGCGAAAAATCGCTCCGCATGTGTGGATATAAGCGTTCAGTGATTTTTCGCTTCGACGATAACGCTTCATGTAATCTATACGGAAATGTTTTAACAATTCAATTATTATTTTAATCAATTGTAATCAACCACTTCTTTAATTAAAATATAATTTATTTATCATAGAAAAAAATTTGGATTCGAATTCTGTATTCTTTAATAAATCAAAATAAGCATTTTCTATGTTAGAGATGCTTTAATCCTATCAAAACTAATAAAATATCGCTTATAAATATTTAAACTACATCAGGGCTAATTATTGTCTACACCTCCTAATCATTTTTTTTATCGCACGAGGAAATCTATCGCAATAAAAATCATTAATATTTGTTTATTCATTAAAAAATCCATCACTCGACTACAATCTTTTATTTAATTGCTTGTCACCTGAATAAGCAGTATTCAATATTTTAACAATTTATTAAGGGGACTCTGAATTAACGATAAAACTCAATCTTAAATTTATAAATATTAAGATTTTTTAGCAAATAAATTTGTTTTTTGTATTTATATAAAAAAAAATATATTTTTTTAACACTCACGGACCCGGTCACGCGTTAGTGCGGAAATTTTCGTGAACGGTAAACACCCGTTCCCGCACTAACGCGGGTTCACACAAAACATGTTATCTAATGCGCTACAAAAGGCTTTCTTTTAAAGTTTTACGACTGGACACAGTTGCATTCATTGCTCTGCATGCCCTTTGTAAAATATATGACATATGTATTTATTTATGGCTAAAAACTGTCCTTGAAATAATAGATTATTTGGATCGAAAACTTTCCAGTATTTACACATCGACTGTAACGAATTTAGTTTTTTGTTTATCCATTCAACAAAATAACTTGTTTGGAATACTTATGTGGCACAACTCGTCACATCCTTTATTACAAAGCTAAAATTACCTACATACTCCATAAAGATATCTATTTGTTTTTATCGTCTAAAATATAATAAATCATCATTTTCACAGCTCGAAAATTTTATTTCTTATCTAAATATTCCAATAATGTAATATAAGTATACTTAACGTAAATTACTTCTCTTTTGGCCAAATTATCTTCAAAAGGAAAAAAGTTATTAAGAATTTTTTACAGAGCCGCGCAAAATTGCAAGATCGATAAAAAGATGCGGGCTTAGGTGTAAGTTTCGTCTGAAAACAGCGGGAGCTTGAGTGTTAATAGAATTCAGATCGAACTCAATAGATGCCTTTTATTGATATTCCATTTCCCAAGGAATATAACTTTTGATAACTTTGTAAAAAATATATAAATATATATAAATATATATTACTCTTAAATTCGACTAAAATTGGACAAAGGCGAAAAATCAACTATATTCATGCAAACTAACTTGTCATCTGTTTATTAAATCATAAATCTCGTGGTTTTTAATCAAAATACACAAAGAAAGCCGATTCTACGCGATTGTGATTTTTTGATTTTCCAAAAATTTTCTAACGACCGAAACAGATGGTAATCCGAATTTTCTAGATCTGGTGATTATTGGGGATGCAATAAAGTGTCTTAACCGAGATCGTTAATTTTTTGTCGCATTAACTCAGCCACATGAGGATTATTTTACTGGTTTTCACTAGATCTGGCCTATTTTAATATACTGCGCTCTTAAATGATTATACAATGGTCATATTACAAGAATTAAATATATTTTTTTAAGCATCCCACCACACAGTTAATAAAAAGAGTATTAATGCATTCCGGCTTTCAGGGTTGGAATGGCTTTTTATCCAGCGGTTAGCCACGGTTTAACGTGTGAATAGAGAACCAATTTCTCATCTGCAGCAATTAAATCACGAAAAAACGGGCAGTATTTCTCTTTTTATTGCAATAATCTGCATGCTTTTTAATATATACCCGGAGTTGGTATTTAATAAATACTAGATACTGACGGAAATTGATTGAAAGATCTTCACATATTGCGGAATAGTGTTAACGAAATGTCTGATATAAGATAGCATAAAAATGCATTCATCAAAATAAAAAAAACAAATTATGTTGTCGCCGACTCTCTTTGGAGATCCGTCTACTTCCTCTACTGTCAAAACCAGACCAAAGTATCGTTTTCTGCAGACCATCATGGAGGGAAAAGTAGCGGTAGGCGGTAGTTGGCACGGAAGAAGCTGTCGCAACTGGGCCGGATTGAGAACTCAAAAATTGTTTCAGCTCGTCAAAAACAGACAATTAATTGAAGAAAAAACACGTCCGAAAATGGACAAGGCATCTGTAGAAGGTATGACGATCTTATAAAATAATTCACCGACATTCATTGTTGGCTTTGGACATCCAATGTCACTATAAATTTCACAAATATTTCTCGTGGCTTCATTGGCATATCTTTTCAAGTGAAGCTGCATCAGCATGCAACTCCGCGAAAATTCTACTGACGGATACATTTCTTCAATTATCTCAAAAAACAATACTCAAGTAGTATACTATAAAAAAAAGCCTAACACCTGAAGTAGACACACTGAAGATGACATTTAAAATCGCATTAATTCTGTGTTAATTATAATATTTTAATCTTTATTAATATATGCATCAAGTATAAAAATCATAATAATATAATTAAATAGTTTTCGAGAGAGCTGAACTCAACTGTCGAGCAAATCCTTATCCTCCAGAATTGTCTAAACAATCTACAACGACTTCAAAGAAAAAAGGTATTGTTCTGTTACACTCCCAAATTTAACCTCGGCTCTCAATAAAATGTATTATTTAAGACTGTTGCACAAAATTAAGAAGATTCTTCTTCATTATTTTTTTTTTATAAATAGCGATAATGCTGATCTGCCCTACACCTGTAACATCCTAATCGCTGTCTTCGCCGACGATGGCATCAAACGAAGATCAATTGAAATGCTTCAAATCTAACAAATAATGGCTTTGGCTAAAAATGTAGAAAACAATACCAAATCAAATAAAGTCAGTCCATATATTTTTTTCTTTAAAGAGGAAAATTTTCCCCCTGTTAGTTCTGATGTTAAGCTATTCCCCAGATACTTTTAGTTAAATACCCTGAAATAAATTTAAAAAAAAAACGTAGAAAATAGAAGAATGCAACTCGGGCTATAGAAGGGGAAAATACACTCGCTCATTTGAATGATATTTAGAATTACCTTCAAATAATTCATTTATAACCTAACTTAACAACTTTTTATTGAATGAAGAGGCCTAACTAAAGTTCTCGTCTAGAAGATAGGCTTGCTGGTCTATTTCTTATTAAGAAAGCACCGCATTTAAAAGCAACTAAATGTTTAGTTTTTTACTGGATAGTTCATGCAAAAAAAAGTATATCTTATGGCAGGGATCACTAAACGTTTTATAGAAGGATTGTGTGTGAAATTTCAAGGTTGGGTCATTGGAATAGGCCATAATTTTTATAATCTACAATAACTGTTTTTATAGCTCCGAACTTTAAGGAACGTCATAAATTAAAGAGAACAATACGATATGACAGAATAAAGCGCATAGTATGAGATGACCAAAAAACAATAGATTGTAACATGTAATACATGCATACATACATAAGTGGCCTTCTAACGCTGAGGCTGGTCTTTGCCACCTGGAGGACACTACGCAAAATCCAGCAGTGACACGTCTATCTTAATCCTGATGCCAGGACTGTGGCGGTCGTCCTTCGGGTTAACTTGGCTTCGAATAGAAGTCAGGTCGCCAGCTATAAGCCCGGAAGTCGAGCTGTCAATATCAATGCGCGGATTGTAACAATAATAATCAGACGAGGCTATGACCAATTCTTATATAATTTACGGTCTGATCGGATGCTACGGGCACCTCCTGTATCACACAAGTCATCAAATTGGCCTGTATAGCGGCCTCCGTAGAATCTACGAAACCATGATTGTGCCCAACGCCTATCGTCCCTCTACCCAATATCCACAAATCTAGAAATCTAAAAATCATCAAGAGCCATAAAATATTTCGCAATAATTACTTTTATATGCACTTGCCGCATTTGCCCAAAATCTCTTCGAGGTCTAACATTTTTATTTATATAGCTACAACTATCAAATATCTAAATAAGAAAAAATATTTGGAAAAAACAAAACGTTATACAAGCTACAGCCGATCAAACACATAGTGTCGGCTAGCGTGTGATATGCGCGCCCCGGACCTACACAAAAACGCCTTTGACGTGGAATTCACGACCCCCGTAGACAATGAGTTAAGAAGATAATAACATATGAAGCCCCAACAAATCCAAACGGTGTCAAATCTTCGTCAAAAATTATAATAAATTATTTCAATTTAGGTTTTGGGTAAATTAGGAAAAAATATCGAGAAAATATTATTTATTTTAATTATTTAACAATATAATTGCAATTTAGTCTTTATCATTAATTAAATCTGTGAGATTTTGAGTGAATTATAAAATGTACCAAATTAATATATAGACAATTTGTGCAAAATTCGGTATTAAATAAGAGCTAAGACGAAAGATTAAATTATCCACAATAATAAAAGGTCGTATCGACCATCAAGTGACCGCAGCTTCTCCCATGGCATTGTCTCAATACAGCAATTTGCTTTAATTCGATCACATTGTCACGAGGGGCAGTGAAAAGCAATTACTTTATCTCGAGTCCACACTCCTTACACTCGGCCACAATTAATCTTGGCCCGGAGGCTGCGAAAACACAAAAGGCTGGTCCCTCTTTGGTTAAAAAGCCAAAACCAACAGCCCGAAAATTGATGCTGGGGGACCGATACGATTGAGGACCAAAATTAAATTGCTTTTTTCAACAATACACGGCGGCGCTCGCTGTTGTTGCTCCGGATAAATGATTCCCGATACAGCCACGCTTAGAGCTTCCGGAGCTTTTAAGCTTTGTGACGTTATTTTATTTATTTATTTTCATTCCACCGCAAGACAAATTCATCTCGTATGTAAAATACAATTTAAAGAAAGATATCGCTCTAACGGGCATGTATTGAAAATCAATCATACGTTCGATGAAAAAAAAATATTTCAATACATTGTAATGTCTCATGTGAATGGAGATATTCCTTACATGAAGCTCGCATATCTTATTTCTCATGTGTCTGTTCAACCGTAAAGCCAGATAACATATGACAACTGAAGAGAGCAAAATGCCTTTCACGAACATTTTTAAAAACTGGCTTTGACACAATATTCCAGATAAATCTGAAATTGAATCGGACGTACGAATACGCCTTGTATTGTGCGATAGTTAGGCTTTGCGGAATATCGCGTATAACTCACATGAAAATGGAAAAATCAATTGTGTCTTATCTTCTGATTTTTCTATTCGAGCATATGTTAAAAGAATTTACTTAGCAAAGTAATTAACACGCATATATTTCGATAATGCAAGCTAATCGCGACTAGCTAAGCTAGTAGTCGGATAGGTGGCCAGGAGGTATGTAAGAGGAAATAGCCTATTACCTCCACATGTTTTATAAAATAATATTTTTGTGATTTAATTAATTTAATGCCATCTATCCTGCGTCAAATAAATAATTATAAAACAAATAAAATATATTTTAATCCAACTGAAATAATATTAAAAATTAACTAGTGTCGTGGTTTGACACTGGGTGGATATTAGTGTGAGAGACTCATTCCCATTGCATCTTTAGAGTCTTTAGAATTATAACTTATCTTTATATGGGTAAATGACAATTTATATAATAAATGCGATCGAAAAGAGCATTCATTAGATGAAATCTAAAGAACTTTTTTTTTTTTTAACGAGACTTAACACTCAGAGACCCGGTCCCGCGTTAGTGCGCAAATTTTCGTAAACGGTA
>JAGXCT010032780.1:0-16172 GCA_022495035.1 Philopotamus ludificatus
CAAGATCCTGAATTTTTTCACACGTCAATTTCGCAACATGAGGTCGCGCATGAATACGTGTGAGACACATATACATACCTTCTTTTTGAATCGTTCACAACTTCTTTAGGATCCTCTGGGTACTGGACCAGGATGTACCGACCTTTTCCGAAAATTTTTCAATGGTCAGCATCGGGTCGTCTTCGATTGCAGAATTCACGTCTGCTTCGTCCGCCTGGACGGGTCGTCCACTTCGAGGCTCGTTTTCCGAACACAAATCACCAGATTTAAATTTTTTGAACCATCGACATTTCCTGACATCCAATATGTCACCGTAAACCTCGCAAATATCCATCGTAGCCTCTGTCGCTTTTTTTTCAAATGATATTGAAAAAGTATACAGCTCCGCAGATGTTGTTCCGACGTACACGTCTCTCCCATTGTCGTCAGAGGGATGAAGAAACCGTTTTGTCTAAAGGCCGCGAGCAAGTAGCCGCTACACAAGAGAAACTTATAACACGTCTTTACTGCCTAACATACTAAAGGAGACTATTTTAAAGATAGGACATCGAAAAATTGATATTACTTATGGGTACCCACCCCTAATTCATCTTCTCCTAATGCCATTTTGATTAGATTAACAATTAGACCGATGGTCTGCTCTTCTTAGTGAGTAGCCCTGAATACCTCTATCCATATTCTAGTTTCTTCCATACTCCGTTCATGAATTTATCAGTTACTTCTTAACAAACAGGGTCGATATTACTTATAGTACCTCAGCTCGGTACATCGGCTGAGTTTACAAAGTAGTATTGAGTGGAAAGAAAACTACTTTAACTGGTATGCGAGTATTAAGTCCAAAGTTCATAGGATGGCTTAGAGCATTATCCAATAATAATATAGCATTTTTTTAAGGCACAGTAACATTTTACGACGATACAAAAATATGTAATAAATCAATTTAAAAAATAGTCTCTAGAAATCCAAGATTCCAAGTCCAAAGTCACACCGGTTAGCCGGCATGGTTCTTCTTCGTACTTCCAAATTGGTTTCATTGTTATTTGTAATAAGTGAGCCGTGATATGTGTATTCCTGGACGGCCTCGAAGCTTTACTCTTCGACCCTGAGGAGTTCAAGGGTTCGTCCTTGGCGTTTAGGCATGTATTTTGCCTTGGACTCGTTGATCCTTAGTCCCATGCCGATTGCCGCTCTCATTATTCGCTGGCATGCATCCTTGAGAGACGCTCGAGATCCGACCACAACGGCCACAATCAAATACCATAGGCAGATTTTTGTTTAATTTAAAAACCTTTGTATATTTATCAATTTTTTTTCCAATAATCGACGCACTACTGAAAAGTAATCTCTATGAACGTTAGTAAAACGTTGTATTGTATGGTTTTTTTCATCATTAGGAATAGATAAAAGTCTATATACATAATATATTAGCATTTACAGAATTAAAAACAACATTTTTATAACAGTAAAAGACTGAAATAGGTCCTTGTTGTATCAATGAATTGTATCCACGAATTGTATACAATGTACATAAAATTCTTAGAATTCCTATAGCTCCGAAAACAGCGTGGGATTCAAATAAGTTCATTCATAATATTATTTAGGAATTCAGCGAAAATTATTTTAATATCTAGATAAATTATTATAAACAATAGTTATTTTTTAGTATATTAATACAAAACTATTGTATCAAGGTACGAATATGTGTTAAAATTGTCTAAGAACGTTCTGATTGATTACAGGAATTATCTCTTTGTTAGTCGTGATAGAAAATTGGAAGAGATATCCATCAATTAATGCTAAAAAATTAAATCTGCCAGTTTGCTTGTGTAATTATGGGTAAAGCGCTTTACGCCTCTTTAACGCCTTCCTGATTGTTTGACACAATTTCCAAACGATAGACATTAAGATAATAGGATTAAAATTTAATTCCACCCCCTCCTCATTGTCTTCCATCTCACAGACACACACACTCATATATGTGTGCATAGCCACACATACATACAATTTAAATCTTAAGCGATCCCTTTGCAAAGTGGCCGTGCCGAGGCTCGCTGGGGAAAATTTTCGGCAAGTTTTCGAAAGTCAAATAACCAAGTTGGGATTGTTTCTTTGTGATCGATTCCACTTAGGAGCGAAAACTTTTCAGAATTCCCTTCTTCGATTATTGAAAAATTTCCATAACAGTCTAGCGATAAGTAAAGTAGGCGGGGGTGAAAGCTGGTGGCGCGGGGGGTTAAGGGTTTGTATGTATTTCGATTCGGAAAATGCCGAATCCCTCGGCAATTCTATGGGAATTTTTTTCACGCCAAGAAAAAATTGTAATATTATACCGAGCGGCACTTAGTATGATTGAGTTTCGCAAAATATTTTCGCATAATTAAAATTAATTTTAAATATCGGAATTTTATCCGATCGGAGGAAAATTTAAATGAAGCGTCTGCGGAGGAAGCTATCTGTAATCGTAGGCGTCGCAGATTTTCCGCCAACTTCCGTTTTAGCGATATCAATTCGGTCGACAGACCAACGGCCAACCGAATATGATTTAAAGTCGGATAAATTACACATTTTGACAAATTTAATATCGCTATAAAAAAAAAATGATTAACTAAATAATTCAGCATCATTTATGAATGCAACATAAAATGCGTTGACGTGAAACGTGTAAGTTATAATATGAAAAAATATATACATCAGAGATCATAGATTGGATAATATTATTTTACACATTCACGACAAGGGTTAATTATCGTGTAGCGATCCGATCTTGCACGGAATTGTAATTTGATTTTCATCAGCGATATTTATTCAAGCAATTTTGGTTGTGTATAAGAATTTTAATATTTTTAATAAAATTATTCAGCAAAAACAAAGTTTTGCTGTAAAATTATTATGGGTTTTGCGGTTGATTTAATATAAAGATGAAAATTCATTCTTCAATCTATCATAAAATTTGTTCCTTATTCTTGTGACACGATCATAAATTCCAATTGAATGCAAAATTGCAATGAATTTACTGCATAATTTTCTTTCAATGCTAAAAAATAATATTCTACATTAAATGAAAAATATCTTAATAGTATTTTGCTTAACAAATATTAATACATAGATATTTTATTATTTATTATAGTATCATTATATAATTTCAGTCAAATTACATTCTTCAATTTATCGATGGTCGTTGGCTTTCTTTCTCGTATTTTTGTCCCATCATGCACCATAAATTTTCAATGATATTCAGGTCAGGGCTGTTTTCTGGCCATGGAAGACTTTCTATTCCGAATATTTTTTTGTATTTCTGTACCTAATATACAACAAAATGTTTCAGTATATATATGTGTAAAAGATAAAAAAAATATAAGGTAACAAACATATATATGAGATAATGTGTTCAAATTCAGTCGAGAAGGCTTTAAATGCGTTATTTTCCGGGAAAATGCGTGATTTAAAATGACACGTTATCACTGCGTTTAAAAATGCATTTGTAGATTATGGTGAAATTTAAAAGCTCTCAGGGAAATGCATTTTAAATAATATTTCTTTATATTACTGTCATGCAAATATAATGTGAATTTTGTAAAATTGAAAACGACTAGATCTTTCTAATTTATATATAACAAAAAAAGCTATATGATATAAAAGAAAATGGAGAAAATTCTGTATTAATAAAAATATTGGCATAATTAGCAATGACATAATTATTTTCTTTCTTGTAATAATAATCAGTGTTAGTTTGTTTAAGAGTTAGTATCAGCATATTGATGAACCTAGCCGTACCGATGGGGTATATAGAGTACCTCAGGCATTTGATTTTTCTTAAATAACTCTTTTAATATAAATTCTATACGTGACAAACTTTTTATGTTTGTTTTAAAAGGTCTTAAGAATAAATAATAAAAATAATCTTTGTCCTCTATTGTCTGCAATTGTGAAATAAAAAATAAAAACATCAATATTCGCTGCTATTGACATGCGTGCGATGTTTTTTTATTGCTCGCTCCCGGTACGACGCGTCGAGTGCGAGTGAAACGTACAAGTGAACGTGCTGTGAGAGCTCAGTCATTCATTTATTAATCGTGTGTATGAGATCATCAAGAATGTTGGGCTTCGTCTTGAGAAATTCTCATCACATACGTAGCACCATAGTCATATGAGTGCTTTACGTTGCATTGGTTCGGAGCTTGCTTGAATCAGGTTCCATTATATGGGCGCCTTATGGCGCCTCGAATTCTCTCAGATTAGAGAAGGTACTGAAGAAAATTCTTAGATATATCTATATGAAGGAATTTGGATTTTAGCCTAGCATATACCCCAGCCTAATTCCCAATAATTCAGGGTTGTTCGGAGTATGTAACCCTATAGAAACGAAGGTCGATTTGACAAAGCAATTTTTCAAGCTGATGGTTGGCGCAGTACATAACCCTCTTGTACTGTGCGAGTTTCTCCTATAGGCGCCACCTCACTACCATCGAGCACATTCGCGTGTGCTTTTTCTTCTCCCAAAAGCGAGGACAGGTGCTCTCAAAAACTCTCCGGTAACCAGAGCTATTACTCTGCTTAAACACTTGGCCGATTATGTTATATCTGTTCTTCCCTGATGTCCGGGCCCGCTTAAGGATGCGTTGGATTGAGCCAAACCACCATGTATCGCAGTTTATCACGGACATGGTGCGTTCAACTCGGGTACCATGCGAGTCGAATTTAGGGATGATCCGCCGCAACTTCCCTTTGTGGTGTCGATCAAACTTCGGAACACATCCTATGGGTGTGCCCGGAGTCTGGACTGGCAGAACAGGTTGTTTTGTGCGGTCAGACAGGCACCCGGCCCCATCGGACACCAGGATCTGGTCGCAAACGGCCCCGCTTTCAGGGCCTTTAGGTCTTGCCACAAGTCGGAGCGAGAATCATCTCCATTGACCCTATCCCATAGCCTGTGTTTGCATGAGGTTTAGAATAAAGAGTGTCGGCTTTCCTATCAGTATTTTTTTTTATTGCTATAATGGCTCCTCAAAGGTGGTAGCTGGAGCAATTAGCCTTACCGTAGGAAGAGCCGTTCAAAAAAGAAAAACCTCTGCCCCACAATGCCTATACTGTCTCGGTCGAGGCTCGCTCCGCCTTCGCCGTGCCGTTCTGCCAGTTTATTTATATATTTATTTATATGTTTTGTTAGCGTTCACTTCTATAACGTTTTTTTCTTTAGCGTTTGCGGCGGTTTTTTGTATAGCGTTCCCTCGGCAGGAGCGTAATTGAAAAAATAAAAATATAAAAATGGGTGAAATGTTTGATTTGCTTCAAAATCGCAAAGAAAGTTAAAAAAACCTAACCCCAAATTTTGTATGGGTGCCTAACTCTCTAAAGCGTTTTTTTCTAGAGCGTGGTTCCTATCTGAACTTTATAGAAGGGTTGACTGTATTTTATATGAGATTGTACAATTCTTTTCTTTTTTTTACTGATATATATGTTATTTTTTAATTACTATTATGTTTTTATGTGTGATCGGCAACCTGGGTTATTCTGTAATGCCAATAACGCATTGTCTGTATGAAAAAATAAATAATTAAATAAACTATTTATTTAATATTAAAATATAGTTAAACAATTTCACAAGAATTTAATGTAGAAAAATAAATAAAATATATGATGTGCCCAAATGGACACATTGTGTTTGAATGTACATCATGACAATTTTAAACAAAGCTATTTAATTTATAATCCAATTAAAGAATGAAAAAATAATATTAGAAAAAAAAATATTACGCAGACTTATGAATTCATCCTTTTTTTAATAAAATCAAGACACACTTTCACAGCAGATATTGTTTTAATCAGATAAGCCAGAGCACTAACATTAAATGCATATTCAATAGTTGAATAATTAAAGTTAGAGCTGTTTTATTAAAAATTGTTTTATGACTATTGTTAGCGCTGAATTATTGAATGTGTGAGCTTTTGTACCTTTGTGCGAGAATAATATAATCCTGTGCGAAATGAATTTCAGCCGAATAAAATTTATCAGCTGAAAACGAACGGGCATCATCCATTTGGCCAATTGGCCGTTGATAATCCATAGTGCCGTGAATTAGTTATTGCCTCGGTTATCCAGCGGCCGGCCCGGCAACTGCTCTTTGTGCCGGAGCCGTTATCAAAGTTGCGTATGAAAAGGGTTTAGATCTGAAGATGTCCGTGGATAAAGGTGAAAGGGGTGGATGTTTGCCCACGGGTCCGAACCCCTACACACCGAAACCCTTTGAAATAAATCCGCGCGCGTATTTGCTCTCCGCCTGCGGTCCCCAAACTTTGGCGCGCAAGGTGCCATCCTACTCACGTACGCCTGCTACTTTCCGCAATTAATACCTTTAAATTTTCAATTTTATTATAATCGCAATATGGTTAAAACCGGGATTAAAGTATGGTCGATCATAGAAAAAATGTTTTTTCTCACTCTTCTAAATTCCACTAATGAGAGGAGGACCGAAAAGTATTCAAACGTTTTTAAATTTCAAGTATCATAGTCGGTTTATTTCAAGACACGGTCCTGTTAACACATTAATGTTATTTTTATATTAAAACAAAGGTTATAATGTATCGTTATTTTGCTTAAAAATACTCTCAGGTCTCAGGATGTTAAAGCCAACAATATAAGAAACACACTAACGTAAGTGTATGTTGTTTTTGTTCAACTTGGCAAAAAAGACAAACGCAGAATCACAAATAATCACTGATACTTACGCATATATTCTAAAACACATCAAGTGTTATCGGTGTTCAAAGAAAATATAAAAAAAAACAAAAGTTGAACTTGAGATCTTGTAGTGGTTATTCCATAGAGTGCGAGATAACTTCCCGCATTTTAATTTAAATATGTCTCATAATAATGAGTGACATATAGCGTCCATATCGAGATCTAGTGGCATCATCCCCTACAACAAAATGATCATCAGCGCCACTTTGAAATGTTTCCACATTTTATTCCGTTGTAGGTTGTGGTCGCCATTTTGTTGCGCTACACACGGATGCCGCTATGACGACTCTGGGCATATGCTCTCATCTTCTCCATAGCAAACCACATTTACTATCCAATTAAAAGGCTAGCTTACCACTATAATCGCTGATGTTTTAGCTGCAGACTCTGCCTCAACATCCCCGATCAGGCGCCGCAGACTAATGCGCTATCACAAGGACCTTCAGACGCCCTCTCTTCGGTATAATTTGAGGAAAACTCCTCTGGAAGTACTTGACACGTTTATCACACAAGACATCTTCAACAATTTATTGAGGATATCTTGAGGATAATGGTAGTATCAGATTCCTGTAAAATACGACTACGATCTACAATCCAGGATCATTTTAATTGTAAATAGGTAGAATTTATATGCAGGGAAACTGGGTGTTCCATGATTTAAAACTGACGATGCCATCTGTGCGTCCTTCTTCTCCCGTTTAACTTATTTGTTTTTACGATGAATGCTAACTAGGTACAAATAGTAGATACTGTAAAATTATCCTTTGAATAGAAAAGTCACTGTTCTAAGCCCTAGATTAAAGCAAGAGCTGGTATAAAATCTAATTTTGATGAATAATCTGTATCAATAACAAGAAGATAACTTTTTACCATGAAACTCCAAAGGCTTACGCTGCAAAAGTGGCTCAAGCAAAATTAAGGGAACTTGATTCAAAACTTTTTTCCCATCCAACCTACTCACCATATCTTATACAACCAGATTGCTAACTTTTCAGGTCTACAAAATGTACGTTACGGCGTAAAAACATACTAACACAGTCAGTCATCATATAACGAAGAATTCGGGACCACGTTTTAAAAACCAAGACTTATTATAAATTTAGGCAAAAGGCTAATTTTTTCCATTCATATATTTTATATAGCCCTGACCATCCAAAACGCAACAATTTTTTGTTTTGCATGCATTGCCTGATATGTAATTGGGAGCGCTGTATGAGGGACTGTCGAACTCGTTATAGAAAACCGCGGTTTGACAGTTTATTACGACGTTATTCTATTTGGTGTAAAAATTAGTTTAAATCTAACTTTCTAAACCATAAATAGAATAGACAATAAAAGCTAATGTTCGATGATTACATAAATGGTAGATGATTAGAGCATATGAACGTCCAACGGCCTACACTTATCATTTTATGGTCATTTAAAGGGTTAAACGCGTGTAATAAGCTATGATTAACACGAGAACAATGGGCGATATAATTTTGATGGCTTCCGAACGAGCTCACACGTGTTTAACACACAAATTAACACTCATTATCAATGAAAAATTAAATAGTGATTATTAATGCATTAACCCAATTTCCGCCACTATACACTCCTATTTAAATACTCCTTCAGATGTCTATGGGGGTATTATGTTCCATTGTTATTCTTGTGCGTAAACAATTTTGACCTATTTGCAACTGTGTCTGTATGTAAAATCAATAATACAGTCGGATTGATTGTGTACATATTAATATTAGAAAACCATAAACAGATACATATAATCGGTATTGTATTTATGTAGACATCATTAAGGATGTTTGTCAATATTCTTGTCAATGACGCTTTATGTCTGAAGAACGTTACTATGTCAGGCTTTCATCTGGATACACGGTTTTGAGACCTTCATTGATATTTAGTTTACATGACAAAGCATAGACAAAGCTCAAATGATGTTTGCTTTTGAAAAATTAATTTCGAAACGATCAGCAGAACCCGAACTTAAACGTTCTTTCGTTCTTAAAGCATGTCAAGATGGATGAACAGAGCCTCTTCTTTATATTTTTAACCCATCGCTAAATTCGTCCCAGTTTCCAGACTTTAAAAAGCTACTCCCATATTTAAAAAAGAGATAAATCGAATGGCAATTACAGACCAGTGGCTATTCTATTCGGATCTATCGAATTGTTTGAGATGATTCTGCATAAATATATATTTAACCATATTGAGTGTAGAATTATCGATGAGCAACTTGGATTTCGGCCTGGACGTTCAACAGTCACGGGCCTTCTTGGTTTTTGAAGATATATTAGAAACCCTAAAGCTGCTTAAGACGTTCAAGAATCAACTTTTCAATCGATGTATAGCACTGAAAGAGCTTTATTTAAAAAAAACTAAAGATTTCCTTATTAAATAGTATTTTTTTTATTTTTTTGTCTGTACCTTGAAAAACGTAGAATTGATATAATTTAATTATGTTATTTAAGCGAGTTATATCATAAAAAAGCTACAGCATCCCCAAACAAATGAGGAAAAATATATTTTAATATATACGTGTCTATTGATTATGCACAATGTATACCAAAATATAAATATTATTTTTACTTTATAATTTAATCGGTGTTTACGCGAGCAGGATACTCGTGCGTGATGTAGTTGAAGAGAGCTGTCTGTTTCTCAGCACTACCAGCGTCGGATATTGGACGGATGCGGGCGGGTAGCGAAGAGTAGAGAGGGGGGGAGTCTCGCTGTTTAGCGTAGTGCAGTCATACTGACTCACAGCTTCTTTGAGCCGCATGCCGATTGACACTTATTTTATTATTGTTAATATTACTTAGCATTTTTACCCCACCTTATTTTTTATATTTTAAATAAAATATAAACGAAATATATTTATTTAATTTTTATTATTCTAAAGATTTTTACCCGTAAGTTAACCGGAACTGAGCTAAGATAGTACCCGGATAGGTTAATACTTCGTAAAAAAAAACAAAATAAACGCTTTGGATTTTATGTTAAGCCATCCATCCATCGCTATTAAATAAATAAATAAATACATATCCCAATAATATCCTAAATACAATCTTAATCAAATTTATTCATTAATCCATTATTTCCAAGTAAATTAAATTTAATATTCAATACTTTCTTAACTAATCCATACATATTTTATTATTTCACGATTGACAATCGCTATTTAGCTAATCTGGTAAATTATAATTAAAATTAACTATTGTAATAATAATAACAAATATTTATTTTAAATTCTTATTCATTTAATTATTAACAAAATCTAATTTAGATCGAATCAACCCCTTAGAGGGTAGCGTGCGACCATCATTAGGACGCACTGACGTTAGCGTGTTAATCCAGAATTTCCCCCTCTTCTACCCCTACGCATCCACTCCTACATCGACAAGGTGTTTTAATCCGAATTCGCGATTTGGCACAGGCGTTTACATTCGCGATTACGCCCATAAAGCTGTATACACATCCGACAAATTAATTAGTCAGGCAATTATTGTCGCATAACTCAAACTCTCCGAGTCTGCAGCAAACTTGCCATAATTTGGCAACCACCTACCCTTTCCACCTTCGCTGAAAAGTTTTTGCTCGTCCTCATCTATAAATTACGAATGCCAGGCTAATTTCTTCGATAGAAATAATCGCAATTGCGACAAAGGCGGCCGCTACAATTATCGCGCAGTTTCAATTTGCGCGAATAACGTAAGGTTGGGGGCTGTGTAGAAATTCGCAATTAGATCGTGTATTTGTACTGTGGAAACTTTTCATTAGGCATATGCTGAAATTCCGCTTTTGATTGATAGGCGGCAAACGCTCCAGGGCAAGTGTCGTCGGGATGAGTGATAGGGGTTGAAATTTTAACGATTTCAATTTTGAGCTACTACTGTAAATTGCTATGGAAATATTCTAACTCTAACTTAAACAAGCTAACTTTAAACGCGATTATTCATATTATTATTTTTTTTTCTCAAAGAGTATACATTCTTTGGAATATTTTAATTTATTCCTACTAATACTCGTGTAGCTATAGAACTGCACTTTGTTCGGCGTTAAACTTTTCAAAACTAATTTCGGCTTTAGTTTATTATGATTTTACGAGTACAGTTGGGCATAAATTCCCAGTTATTAAACGAAAAAAGTTTGTAATGAAACAATTAATTTTTAAATTAATTTAGCCATCAATTCATAGGAATCTCGCGAGATTATAGTGCAATTAAATACCTTTGTCCAAATCGTAGTATACAAATATCATTAAATTTTGCGAGTTTGTGTAACACAATATCTTTATATATAACATTTTTAATTATTTATGTAATACGTATACTGTATTTTACTGTATTTTTACACAATAGCTTAACACCGAGTACCGACAAGTAAACCTTTAAAACTTTCATATCATTTAGAAGCTTTATTTGTAGATAGTTATAGATTGTAATAGAGAAACACGCTGCAAAAATTACATAAAAATCAGGGAGTTGGATTTAGAAGTATTACAGCATCTACCTTTTTCACCAGATATTGCCCCTTTAGATTATTATCTTTAGAGCATTAACTGAGAAATAAAATGTTTAGTTCAACAAAAGACTTATCTAAAGTAAATATATCTCTTCATCAATATGCCTCAGGAAGAAAAACCCCAAACTGTATAACGATAAGCGGCATAGTTTCAATACTTTCGCTCCCCTTTCTCTTTACTAGAAGGTCCCTTATATGGAAGGACTTTCCAATGATGAAAGGATCTATATTGTGCATTTAAGAAGTTAGGAACGAAACCTAAAGTATTACCCCCCCCCTACGTGCCTAGACATAATGTAAAGGGTAAATTACAATACCAAAAATTACCAAAAAAATGATAAACTTGAACAAAAAACCCCAAGACGTATTGGGCCACCGCGGTATATGACAACCTCGTTTCTTTTGAGACAAATGATTATGATGGTGATGATAATAAATTAATTAACATCTTTAATTTTATCATATTAGCTCTAAAAAATAAATCTTAATAGTTTTAAACTGAGGAAAAGATTTTTTTTATGTATCCTTATATATTTTGCGCTGTTTTATTTAAATATGGCTTAGAAAGATTATTTTATTACATTTTTTTTTTGTTTTTATATTGGCTATACAAATACAGTAATACCCCGATAACGCGAAAGTTGGGACCGCGTTATTAGAACAACGCGTTATCGGGATATGAAGCACATACATAAATTAGGGTTACGGGTATTTCGTAAAAAAATACAAATCTGCCATAACTAAGTCAATGTTAAAAAAAATATGAATCTTTAGATGAATGAAATATCTGGCTGGTACGCATGCGATCGCCGACATACACATAGACATCCAAAATTACTGTCTGGCTTTACTCAGGCGGAATGGTGAGAAATATGTCAGTGAACAGTCACACACATGATGACATAAATATGTGCGAGCGAGATCACACAGGCGCACCCAGCCAAAACGGCATAGAGTTTACGGTCGAACTATGCATGAATAGAATGCGCTCGCGTTATTAAAGGGACTGCCGCGATTTTTTTTTTAATTCACGTTATCGGAACACGCGTTATTAGGGGAATTACTGTATATCCGTAACATTTATTTCGCAAAAATGAAAACTAAATTTTGGTATATTTAGAATATTTTTCTATTTATTCGTAATGTAGTCGAGATTATCTGAAAATATTTAGCGACGAATAATTTATATCTAACTTTATTCATATGAATAAATAATTTACTCCATAATATTAATAATACAAATGTTATTTCATTTAAATAAATGGATTGGCAATATATAAGTATAATTATAATGTATTCTAAAGGGCTATAAAAGTCGATAAATACATTTTAAGATGCAGGAATAGGATCATATGATAATGAGTGACAAACAGAGGCCTTAGCGGGATCAAGTTGCTTCAATTCAAACAAAATTATAATCAGCGCCACTGCGAATGTTCCCGCATTTCGCTCCGTCGTAAGATGTAGTCGCCATCTTATTACGCTACACACGGACCCCGCCATGACGACTCTGTTTATATACTCTTGTCTCCCTCACGCTAAACCACATCGACTAACCAATTAACAGACAAGTCGGGATCATTGCAGGAGTACTCCTCTGCAGATACTCTTAGTACTAGACCGCCGTGCATCACTGCCAGGAATCACTGCGCAGTGAGTATCAAAGCACTTTTTTTATAACGCATTTAACCCAAAAGCTGTCTATAATTATTATTTTCTATAAATGTGTCAATGTGTTTATTAGTATTTACAGTCAAGCCTCCTATAGCGTTTTTATAGCGTTTGCGGCGGTTTTTGTATAACGGTCCTTTCTATAGCGTTCATTTTACAAACCGCAATATTTTCAAGGTCAAGTTAGAATTTTCGTAAATATATTATTAATGTGCATTTTAAATATGTACGTGCACTTGTCAGTAGCTGTTTGCCCCTTTACCTCACTAGGCGAGTTCTGTTCTTTTTTTGGTGAATCACTGTCTAAAAACGTTCCAGGGATATTCATCACAATACAGTTAGAGAATATGTTTCTACTCGTATAGTTGTGGAACAAATTATGATTAAGTAAATCGATGCATACGATTTTTAAGGCAATATGATTTATGTGTTAAAGTGGTTTTAATCATTCTAATTTTTTATAAGAAACTTTTGTATAAATTAATCAACTGGTATCAAAGTCAATGGATCGTGATATTAGATGATTTTTTTTTTCGTTCTTCAATTATTGTTTGTTTTTAATATATTTTTATTTTATATAATTATGTATCCTAAATAAAACATATTTCTGAAAAGGTTTCATTATTTATTATTACCTTTTTATTATTTATTCACTATATGCTAAAGCATTTTAAAATAATTAACTAAAAAATCTGTCCCATTGAACTCCCCTGCCACATCCGTTGCGAATGAAAAAACTAGAAGATATATGCTAGGCCAATACCCCCTCGCGCCTATAGGCACGGGCTATTATTATTCAACTAAATACGTGCACGGTCATAGAAAATATAAGAATGGGTCAAATGTTTGGTTTCCTACAAATCGTAATATACAATTAAAAGAACCTAACCCCAAATTTTGTATGAGTGCCTAACTTTCTATAGCGTTTTTTTGTATAGCATGGTCCCTATCTAAACCATGCTTAAGAAGGGTTAACTGTATATATACTGTTTAATACTATTATTTAATACTATATATCACCGGTGATAGTAAAGGCTCGTCATGGTCGGCACGAATATTTCTGCAATATTTTACGACATTTAAAAAAGCTTTAGAGATTCACAGTCACTTCCTAATCAGTGTTAATTGTCTAATGGATAACCGTCAAATACTATCTCTTAGCTCTGTAGAGGTTGATTACATAACTGTAAGTAATTCTTTTGATTTTTTTTGTAATACCATTAGATTAAGCATCGAATCTAATACATAACTATGCAATTGATTAAAAATTAATTCTGGATATTTTTTAATTATTCTTTTTGATAAAGTAATATGTAAAATCATACCTGTTGCAAGTGTTACCACCGTGGCATCCACATGCATTATTCCCGAAGATCACTACAACATTATGTAGAGTGGTGTTATTCCAAGTCGGCGTCGAAAGTCGTGTACGCCGAGTCGATCCTCGCCACTTGCACGGTGTAATCTCTCTTCCTCTCGCCTGACTTACGACCAACCCTTGCCACAGCCGACTAATCTAGATTTATCTAAGACATCGTCTGTGTTACGTTATTTTTATACCGAGAACACTTCCCCTGGCTTCGGTTCAACTAAGTGAGCTTTCAGCATTAAGTAACTCGCGATGGAAAATGCTTCGGCTATGAAGCGGGCAATGCTTTTAAGAACTTGCATGAGTTACCGCCGTGTGTTGGTCAATCATAAAAATAAAATATAACACAAGGCCACAATTTTCAACGTTCAATTACGTAACGGATACGCGAAAACGTGTTGTTTAAATTTGGCATTATAATAACACGAGAAGGGTCTGTGTTTAAGGCAATATTGACCCTGTAAAATATGATACCTGAGGGAAATTTCGGAATATATTGTCATCCTCTTTCTGACTATTAAAGGAAAGTTTTAATACGGTTCAGTGTCATTTTTCATTCGCACCTACCGTGTTAAATTTAAATTCTGGATTAATAAAAAAATATTTAAATACATAGCAAAAAAAAATAGCGTTCGACCAAATGCATTTATTAGGGTTGTTTTATTCAGGGCGTTCCCTGACCTAGGTTGATGAGCCTCGCATTGGACGTAAGGTCGAAATGTTTTAATTGGCTCTGAATAAATGACGACAATGCAGATGTGGTGTTCCGCAGGGGTCAACTTTTGCCGACGCGAAGAAGTCACCGCAAAAGAATATTTGAAATTCATGAAAGCGTAATAATTAAAGCGTCAACATTCAACAAACTAAAATTGGACTTTGTATTATTCACTAGCGGCGGCGACGTTTCAATATTTGCACGGGCGGTCCCCGTTTAATTGCAATTTTTCATAGGAAATTATGGTTCAAGTTAATTGGACGAAATTGCCAACGGTCAAAGGTTAAAATGCTATTTTTTTACACACGTTAAAAATTAACTGCAGGAAACGAGCACATTCGCGACTGGATATAGAAGTGTATTGTGTTTTGGCAAAATTCCAGTTATAAACTGAAGTTTGTAGAGCAAGGCATTTCAATGAAAAATATTATTGCCGGAGATAAAATTATAAATAATATCAACGCAAACTGTTTTGTTATAAAATATACAAAAATAAATATCTCTAGATATTTTGATGTATAAATATGAATGTGAGACAAACAATTTTGGCATAGCTATTTAATGTGGGTCGTCTTTAAATCTATCACAGATCTTCTATTGCTTATATGTGTCATCGTAGTCTTAGTCAGTCTCTAGGTCTCTTTTATAATACCATTTTCGTGAGGGTTCTGTCTTCAATTACGTTCTGTAGACCTATCCTTACTTAAATGTCGCGTTTCGTGACCAATACTTATTATGTATACAAAAATATAAATATAATTCATATTTATAAATCGGGTCAGAGCTTGCGGTATTCCGCACGATGTAGTGTAAAAGCGCTGCCTTCTTGTCAGCGTTACCAGCGTCGGGCATTGGATGGATGCGGGCCGGTAGCGGAGAGCGGGGGAGGGGGTTCTCGCCGCTAAGCGCCGTTTTGAGCTGCGACTCAGTGCAGTCATTTTGACTCACAGCTTCTTTGAGCCACGAGCCGCTTGTCTTTTATTTTATTATTGTTAATATTATTTAGTATTTTTATCTCACCTTTTTTACATTTTACATAAAATCTAAGCGAAATATATTAGAGGTACCCAGAAGTTAAAATAGTCTCCTTCAGTCTGTTAGGGGCAGTAAGGACGTGTTATAAGTTTCTCTTGTGTAGCGGCTATCTGCTCGTGGCC